>JBBJLR010117533.1:0-20024 GCA_037577145.1 Brachypetersius gabonensis | reverse complement strand
TAGTAGTAGTAGTAGCAGCAGCAGCAGCAGTAGTAGTAGTAGTGGTAGTAGTAGTAGTAGTAGCAGTAGTAGTAATAGTAGTAGTAGTGGTAGTAGTAGCAGTAGCAGTAGTAGTAATAGTGGTCGTAGTAGTAGTAGCAGCAGCAGTAGTAGTAGCAGTAGTAGAAGTAGTAGTAGTAGTGGTAGTAGTAGCAGTAGTAGTAATAGTAGTAGTAGTGGTAGTAGTAGCAGTAGCAGTAGTAGTAATAGTAGTAGTAGTAGTAGCAGCAGCAGTAGTAGTAGCAGTAGTAGTAATAGTAGTAGTGGTAGTAGTAGTGGTAGTAGTAGCATCATCAGTAGTAGTAGTAGTAGTAGTGGTAGTAGTAGTAGTAGCAGTAGTAGTAATAGTAGTAGCAGTGGTAGTAGTAGCAGTAGTAGTAGTAGTAGTAGCAGTAGTAGTAATAGTAGTAATAGTAGTAGTAGTAGCAGCAGCAGCAGTATTAGTAATAGTAGTAGCAGTAGTAGTAATAGTAGTGGTAGTAGTAGTAATACTGGTCGTAGTAGTAGTAGCAGCAGCAGTAGTAGTAGTAGTAATAGTAGTAGTAGTGGTAGTAGTAGTAGTAGTAGTAGTAGTAGTAGCAATAGTAGTAGTGGTAGTAGCAGTGGCAGTAGTAGTAGTAGTAGCAGTAGTAATGTTAATTTTAAATGTTAATGTTAATGTTAAATGTTAGTAGTAATAGTAGTAGCAGTAGTAGTAATAGTAGTGGTAGTAGTAGTGGTAGTAATAGTAGTAGTAGCAGCAGTAGTAGTAGTAATAGTAGTGGTAGTAGTAGTAGTAGTAGTGGTGGTAGTAGTAGTAGTAGTAGTGGTAGTAGTAATAGTAGTAGTAGTAGTGGTAGTAGTAGTAGTAGTAGTAGTATATAATTTTTATTATTAACTAGTTTTGTCTTGGACTAAGAATTGTGCCATGAGGACATACAGTATGCACCAAGTAAGTGAAAGCTTATCTTTTATATGTGGAAGGTAACTAGGTTTAGTTGTAAAGATTGCTGAAATAGACAGATCAATGGACTAGAGCTTCAATACAGACATAACATTATTGGTTTAATCATAATATGTGGCTGGATGCAGCACGAATTCTTTACACTTCCCCTCATCAATCTCTAAACCAACAGAGCTTATTCCAGGCAGTGAGCAGCCGTCAGTCCCAGAGGGGTTGTGGTAGTCATGTCGGATTTCAGCTTGGCTGCATCTGCCTTGGCCGGCACAAATCTTTGCTCTTGTCCTCAGCCTGAGTCACTAACCCACTTAGGATGATTTCCTGCGGCAGAAAGCAGCGCAGCACGTGAGGGCTTTTCCCGTTTCATCTCTCCATTCCCCCCCGCCGCACGTGCCTGCCAGATGGTGTCCTCCTCATCTGCCTTTGGACCTGCCTGACTGAACGAGGAAAGATCCCTACATGTCCTGCCCTAAAATTGTTTGGACATAGACTTAGATGTAGACGCTTAAGTGGACAATGTTTGACCGTACATCGTCCATTTTTTGTGTTTCACCGTACACACTAGTGTACATTAATGCTATACACTTTGTAAATAGACCTATTTCCAAATTAAACGTTAAAAAACAAAGACATATGTAAACCATAAGTGCAATACCACATGTATGCCTCTTTGTGAACTGAATAAAACTGATGAAATCATGGTCTGCCCTCTACAGCACTAAACAGTACAAATATTAGGGTGTGATGCTCTTTACAAATGTTTAGTACTTCAGTGGAAATCTGGACAATAGACAAAAGTATTGGGACACCTGACCATTACACCAACAGGGACTTTAATGACATGGCATTCAAGTACATAAACTTTAATATGGAGTTGTTCCCCTCTTTGCATCTATAAGCACGTCCACTCTTCTTGGAAGGCTTTTCACCTTTGGAGTTCATCCCAAAGGTGTTGGATGGGGCTGAGGTCAGGGCTCTGCAAGAGGCCAGTCAAGTTCTTACACAACAAACACATCCAACCATATATTTTTGGTTCTTGATTTGTGCACTAGGGCACAGTCATGCTGGAATAGAAAAGGTTATTTTCCAAACTTTGTGTCCACAAAGTTGGAAGCATGGCGTTGTCCAAAACATATTGGTATGCTGAAACATTAACATTGCCCTTCACTGGAAGCTAAGGGGCCTAGTCTACACCAGGAAAAACAGGAGTGTCCCAATATTTTTGTCCACATAGTGTACATTCTACAAAAGTTCAGACAACACACACACAAGAGAGCAATTCCAGTATGATGAAACCCTGTAACCTGTGCCCAGTACAAAAAAAACAAGTTTTCTTTACACTGTAATGTTGCTCTAAAGTCCATTTTCTGTGGGCTAGTCTATGGCTGGGCTGCCTCAGGTCAATGGAAAACCTGTTCTTCTTGCTTTGTTTTTTTTCTTGTCTAGACAGGATAATGAAGCCAGACTATGTTGTACAGACTCGTTTTCAGTGTAAGTATATTTTTGCTTGTTCGTCCATGTTATAAATATTTGTGTCACAACCAGGTTCAGGCTAAAATATTAAACAGGCTATGAATTTAAACATTGTCTACACTGAGCTCCTTTCAGGGGTTTTCTAGACATAAAGCTCTACAGGGGCACAGCCCCCCAACATTATCTATATAATTGTTTTAGAAAGCGTGCTGTGTATGAAATTAGTATGTGCTATTCCAGCTTTCCTTGCCGAGCTCATATTATTGCCACTGCCATACTCCTACTAAAGCAACCGGTAAAGGTAACAATGTAGGCAAATAATAACAAAAGCTTACTCAAGTCTATTTTACTCATTGCATTATTGCACTCTTCTGTCTGCAATAATAATAATAATAATAATGATAATAATAATAATAATAATAATAATAATAATAATAATGTGTGTGTGGGGATGATACCTTGCTCAACAGGTACCTCAGTGATGACACTAGTAGTGTTGGGATTCAAACCATGACCAACTAGGCCACCGGCTGCTCATTTGTGTGTGTGTGTGTGTGTGTGTGTGTGTGTGTGTGTGTCTTGTTAGAGTTATTAGACCCCGCTCGAACACTAGTACAGATATTCCCCTAAACCCGCCCCCTTCGCCATGATTGGCTAGCAGGACCTCGTGCTCCAGAACCTACTGCCAGTGCACATGCAGAGACAGGCCGCCTGTCGCCCTTCTCAGTGATTGGCTGGTGGCGGTCGATTGGGGCTCTTTTATTGGTTAGTGGTCAAGAGGGCGGGACTTGTGTAAACACGGGGGAAAGAGCGAAGCGCGTGCAGCTCCAGTAAGCAGACAGTGCCAAGTTTCGACTGTGACGTCAGTCTCCAGCACTCTCTGGGAAGTCTGATTCACTTATGGTGAACCGATTCTTTCGAACAGTTTGATTCAATGACTCGAACGTCTAGTCAACATCTTCATTTTCGACGGTGTTCAGTCCAGGCGTATCGTCTAATGTTTCTATTCAGAACATCTTGGCCTTTTCGTCTGGCCACCCCCTCTCCCAAGCCTCCATCTTAGTCACATACACTCTTGTGACATAAGTATTCTCATGCCTGACCTCACCAACAGGAATTTTAATGACATTGCATTCAAAAACGGACTTAATATGGTCTTGGTTCCTCCTTTGCAGCTTCCACTCTTCCCAGAAGGCTTTCCACAAGATGTTGGAGTTTCTGTGTGAAATTTGTGTCCATTCATTCTGTAGAGCATTCATGAGGACAGGCACTGATGCTGGATAAGAAGGCCTGGCTCGCAATGTCCATTCCAGTTCTTCCCAAAGGTGTTAGATGGGATTATGGAGCATCCTTTGTGAACTGGAGCCCAGTCATGCAGGGATAGAAAAGGGTCTTCCCCAAACTGTGTCCACAAAGTTGAAAGAATGGCGTTGCTTAAAATGTTTTGATATCCTGAAGCATTAAGATTGCCCTTCACTGGAACTAAGGGGCCCAAACCTTGAATTAAGAAGTGTGCCCCAATACTTTTCTCTATATAGTTTACATGCATGCAAGAATAGAAGACTTTGCCAAAGTTTTAAGATAAACACAATGTAACTATATACAGGGCCATACAATGAATAAAAACAAAGAAAACTAAAAAAGAAACACAAATAATGGGACTCCATCATGAAAACAGTCTATTAGATGAGAGAAGAAAGGTTGATTCAGCTAGATCTGGGAGTCGGCTGGACTGATTAAGTGGAAAGAATCGGTTCACAGAAAGCCGGCTCGTTCACGATTCACTCAAGTCCTGCCCGAACAGCCCGGCTTTGCTGCAGAAGACACAGAGGACCAAGGGAGCGAGCAAACAGCCAAGACTCCCTCAGCCCTGGATCCATCATCGCTATGGGAATGACAACACTGGTCCAGGACGAAGACGCGCTCCCTGCTCTCCCCCCGAGCCTGGCTCTCTCCATAACACAGACTATAAAAAGCTGGACCTGGCTGCAGCAGTAGGAGAGGCTCGATCCCCCCTGCACCATGCGGGTGCCCCCTGATGCTCTCGACGCAGAGATGCTCCACCTGTGCTAGAAAAGCCTCCCCACCCAGACTGCAGAAAGCGGGGCATGTTTTGAGAAGAATTGCAGGATTTTGAAAACACTCTGAGAGGAAAATGTCGATCATCTGTTTTTCTCTAACGGTAAGTCACTGACAATTTTTCAACCCTCATTTTTCCCGTCCTGAGAATATTCTCACTGGACTTAAAGGGACAGTGTCCGAGGACTCTTTGTGTAAATGTCACATTTGTCCTCACAGTAAAATAGTCTAAGGGAATACAGTCAGAAGTAAAGGAGCAATATTAACAGACATGCGGCTTGTCTCCAGTGAGAGGCTGCTGCAGTTGTTTTTGGGCACAGAAGCTGACAAAGGCCACTGCTGTCTTTTGTTCTGCCTGTGATGGGGAAAATGCTGCTTATAGCCTGTTTGCTTTCTTTCTTTTAGCATAGTGCTCTTAAAACGAGCCTGGAGTAAATGCATATGATACGTAGATAATCTCAATAAATCCATATTATGTATATTAAAAGTGAAAAGAAGCTCTGAATGCTGGACATGCCCTTGTTTTCCTTTGGCACCGGTTTGTAATAGTGTCATATAATAACTTACACTCTACCATGAGCAAGTATGGTGTAAAAATACATGTTGCTTTGTGATTATTTGTGAACCCACACTGTTCTGTATCTGATTTATCCTCCCTGAAAACATAAGTAAGTAAGTAAATAAATAAATAAATGCAGCATGTTTTCAAGCTTTTCTGGGCCATGCACTGGGCGATGAAAGCAGAGGACCTCCTGCCCAGTGGATAAACATGGACATGAATAGCTCCAGGCTGAGGTTGTTTGCTCACGTTGTCACCCGTAAGTTATGACATGTCGCAACAGGTGTGTTGTTTTTTTTTCTGGTTCAGAGAGGAGAATATTGATTCCATCAGGCCTGGGATTTTACCATGTGGTTCTAATGATTGGGAAGGATCACCAGCAGTGCCTCCATGAACACATGCATCCTTGAATGAAAAGTTCCTTCACAAGGCGTTGAGTGTTTTTGCCCGTTACTGGAACAGGTTGCGGCATAGCTGCGTTTTTAAAGTGATGTCAGAAATAGCAAAACAATTTCTCCAGAAAGAGCCGGCCTTGCGTTTCCAGCGTCCATTCCTTTGTGTCTTAGCGAACACAATATACACATTCAAGGAAGCCCTACTACCCCCGCCCTCCACCACTAGATTCTTGTGCATACTATAAACCTTATGGTAAATAAATGTCGTCGATTTTTTTTTACAATATAGAAAACCCTGATCAGTTGATATGATTCTATAAGTAATAAATGTCATTTAAAACATATGGTGTTTCCACACGAATATGAAACATTATTAAAATATATATTTACTGAAGTTTATAGACCGACATAGCATGCATTAAAGTCAATACACAACATAAACACTATTAGGAGGGGTCTCTGAGATAGCTAAGGTCTCGATGTGGGGTGGAGGTGGGAGTAGGGGATAAAAAACATAACATTTGAAATTATTTCTAAGGCAGGGTAAGGTGAAACAATTCAATTATGAAATCCTGTTTGCTTTTAAAGGACCCACATCTGTTAAACTAGGTATAAAAAGATTCATGTTTGCAAGATGACAAAAAGAAGGTGGGGCTGCGGATGTGCTTATTTATAATAGCTCTTTCCAATTTGTCATGCAGCGCTGCAGTACCATGCTAATGGGCTGAAGCAGCTGTATATCCCACACACACACACACACACACACACACTCACAGGCTGTGTCTACGTCTCTGTCGGCTAAGCCTCACCCACAGCCCAGCTCTGGGAACTGATGAGTCATTTGAGGCAGAATCTAGAAACTGTTTGAGCTTTCAAGAATAGCTGATGCTCAGTGAATATAGGGAGGTACCTGCCATAAATATTCAACGTTGTTTTAAAATCCATATCTGGTTGAAAGCATTCCATAAAAAATATACAGAAGAGTAATAATTACAAATTAATAGATGATCTGTCATGTCACATTTCATCAGATTTTCTGCCTTGGCTTCTGGCACTGAAGAATATTCATTTAGCGTGAATTGGGGAAAAGACGAGCAACCTTTGAATTATATTGTACTTGGACTGTGGCCATGTCCACACGTACACGGCTATTTCTGAAAACGGAGGTTTTTCTGTATGTTTTCATCCACGTAAACTGCGTTTTGGAAAACTGAGGTTACGACCAAAGTACGTGTGGACAAGAAAAAAAAGGAGATTTTGAAAAACGGACCGTTTCGCATCATACTGTGTGCCACTCATATGATGTCACAATATGGGCCGTATTTACATTAAGTTTTCTTCTACAGTGCCCGACGTATACAAAAATATTACTGTTCTCAACCTTGTTAGACGTTTTGGCAGGTGTCGAATAAACGTGTTAATTCCGATCAATTAATCACAGAAAGCAACACGTTAAAAAATTAACGCTGATTAATCGCAGCACGTGATTTTTACTCGATCTGGTGCTCTGTTGCTACCCATTGTGCTACCGTGCTCTTCTGCAGTCTTGGGATTCTGAACTACCTAGCATTAGGCTTATCTGTGCCATCTTGCGTTCGGGTCACTGGTTTACAGTGATTAATATCTTAAAAGCTCTTTTAATTTGAGTGTATGTCGCTACTCTGGGGTCTGTATCTTAGCCGTCATTACGTAAACAATTTCCTCTAGGATAAAGTTTTCTGATTCAAAATGCCTTATTCAGCAGTTTGCTGAATGCTATCTGAAGCTTGGAAACATGAGGACTGTTTAGAATCATCACAAGCTGGTAGCACGGCACGATTATAAGTAGCCTGTGTCTTGATTCACTGTAGCTTTTCTTAATGTTAGAACCTGAGTGTAAAAACTGGCTAAAGATAAATAAAAATAAAAGATATTTTTATCTGATTATCCATATTATTTGCCTATTTCTCTTTATTAGTTTTATGAACTTTATTAAAGGTAGCATTTTTTGATAAGACAACACTGTCTCTGGTAGTGACGTCCCAAGGCTTCTGATTGGTCACCAATGCTATACTGTTTAAGGTTATGTCGCCACCTGCTGCCTTGGTATGCTTTTGTCAGCATTTTTTGCGGTTGTGTGTGAACAGAGATATTTTTGATAACATGCTTGTGTGGACGGGATAAAAAAACCCCCCAGAAATACCCGTGTACGTGTTGACTTGACCTAATGGGCAGTATTAAAGAGCACTGCCGTGTGTAATGCCGCCTGATAGGATCAGGTTTAAAGCAGATCCTGAAGATGCAGCCAGAAGGCCCAGTGTTTGATAAGTAAATAAAGGTTTAATCACTGAGAATTCCCAAGTGAATCACATAGAAGTTGCACTACTTAAAAGGTTGGAAAGTGATAAATACAAGCGGTATACTTAAGCCATGCCATCCAAGTTTACAAGTTGGGATGTGTCAGATCTATTCCCTGAAACCACATGAACACAATGAACCAGGATGCCAAACATCTGACTAACTGTAAATGTATTACTAACACCTAAGGTCCTGTATCACAATGTATGTAAATCATTATAATGTTAAGCACCACTCTGTCAATGAGCATCAGACTGTTACTGTTTTGCAGTAGTATAGTAAATAGTAAATAATAGAATAGTAGCAATCTTTTTTTAACCTACAAAGACCAGTCGACAGGCCTATTGGTAACTACTAACTACTAACTGTAACAGAACTTCTATGAGTTCATGCCTGAAGTTATGAATGCATATGGATGCTATTTTTTACAAAGGAGCCTTGATGTGATTCGATTTGGAACACTGAGCACTTCTTGACCTTTATTTTCAGATAAACCTCCTGAAAAGTATTAATTCCCTATCTTGTTTTGCATGTTCCTCCTTTAGGTGTTTACTGAACAGAAACATCCTCCCTAGTGTCCCTGATCAAACAACAGAGTGGCATTGTGGAATGAGGGTTTTTTCTTGGTCGTGGGCCCCAGACCAGGCTGGTATTGTTCCACCATCAGCAGAACTGTCCCCCTCTCTGCCCCCGTCAAACCCTGCCTCTTTCTGTGCAGGCTACCGGCTTGCTGCATTGCTTGGGAAACTTGGTTCTTGTGTTTTTCGTTTTGTTCTTCTAAAAAGCCCTGTATTTTTATGGCAGTAAATTGCATTTAATAATTTCTGTTGTACCCTGCTGATACCAAAGAAAATGCCCATGCATATAGGGATAATATTGGTTCTACCACTGAGTGGAACAGTGTAAACTGTACAGTACGAATACTTTATCTTTACATTGCTAATGTATTAAGCTGACTTTAAATTAAATTGTTTTGGGAGATTATTTGGGGACATATTTAGGATTTACACTATAAAAATTAGCATTTTAGACTTTTTTTAAACTTTTTTTTACTATACTTTTGAACACAACTGCCTCGATAAGCGGGGGGTTGCTGTACTAGTTTGAATTATACTGTATTCAAGCCAGAGTATTTAGCAGAGTCATTAAGTGGGATAGAGATGTGCAATGTATAGAAAATGAAAGGTTTTTACAGCGGCAGTTAGGGTGTAGTTTGTTTGTATGTTTATAGTAGGACAGGTAAGCATGTATGTGTGTTGTGTTAGTAAGAACTTGAGTTCAGGGATGTGTTTGTATGTGTGGGTGCAATTTACGGTTCAGATCTGATGGAGGATTCTGGTGGCCTGAGGGAAGAAGCTGTTCCCCATTCTGGCAGTAGAGGCCCATATGCTATGGGACCGTTTGCCAGATGGAAGGATGGAGAAGAGGGTGTATGGGGTCATCCACAATGCTGATGGCATAGCAGAGTTGTGGTGTAAAAATCAGCAACAGCAGGGAGATGACGCCTGGTCCTACAGTACAATTCCTGTACCAAGCTGTGATGCAACTGCACAGGATGCTTTTTATAGTCCGTCTTTCTTGGTGATGGAGTTGGTGTTGAGGGTCCACGTAAGGTTACCTGCAGTGTGAACATTTAGCAACTATTGATGACATGGCATACGCTTCCTGAAGTCAACAACCGTCTCTTTTTTCTTTTCATATTCAGAGACAGATTGTTGCCTGTGCACCAGTCCATTAGCCTTTCCACCCTCTCTCTCTACACTACCTCATCATTTTTACTGAACAAACCCACCACTGCCATGTCATAAGCGAACTTGATGATGCGGTTTGAGCTGTACATTGCTGCACAGTCATAGGTCAGGTCACTCCATCAGGAAGTCTAGGATCCAGTTACAGAGGCAGATGTTCAGGCCCAGCAGTCTCATCTTTCCTTTCGAATGCTGAGTAATGAGGGTGCATTCTCATATAAGTGTCCTTTTCGTCCAGATTTGTGACGACCAGGTGAGGATTGTGGTAATGGCATAATCTGTTGAATGGTTGGACAGTATGCAAACTGTAGGGGGTCCAGCACAGGACCTGTGCCTAATTACCAGAGGCAGATTTAAGAATGGGTGCCATGGGCAGCAGCCCAGAGTGGTGGTTAGAAAAAAAAGGGCGAGGGGGTTCAGAGAGTTTGTTTGGGTGATGATGGGTGTGAGTGGTACAGGATGGCAGTACTTGAGGCAAGACGCTGAAGACGTCATTGGCATAAGGATAATGGTGGTGACTTTGAAGCACTTTGGAATGACCGTGGTACTCATAGAATTTGAAGATGTCTGTAAGGACATCTGCCAGCTGGTCTGCACATCCAGAACAAGCACATGGCCTGGACTGTTGTCTTGTTCAAAGGCCTTCCGTGGGTTAACTCTGAGGAGAGTCCTTCTCACATCAGCACCTGGTTGTTTCAGAGCTGGGTAGTCATCTCACGGCATTGACGTTTAGAGCTTTTCATCAGACCTGGAGGGGCGGCCTCACCATCACAGGCAGGTGGAGAGGTCTTATGGTTAGTGATGTCCCAGATGTCCTATTATATGTATTGTTTGTTACCAGTCTCCTGGAAGTGGCTGTGTATTTCGTGCGCACTTCGCTGCTGTGATGGCCTGGGACAGGTTGGCCCTTGCTGTCCTCAGGGCGGCTTATATATTAATATATTATTCATTAATCCTAAGTATTAAAGTAGCTAAACAAAATTAAATTCATAGTCAACTGAATTTAAATCTGGATCAATTCGACGTAATACATCAGACTAATTCTGGTATCTAAGTAATAATGTTAAACCGGACTGAAGTGGCATAGTCAGGTCCTATCAGGTTCAGATAGATATTTCAAGCAATGTCTCTCTAGTCTGGTCTGTGTGAACCATTACCAGAGTGCCAGAATTTTTCAATTTCAATATGTTTATGTCCAGAATGTGATGATTCAGCTTGGAAACATGGCGCATTACAGTGCATTGTTTCCCCTGTTGCTTCCCTGGGAGAAACTTTGGCAAGGCAACCAAAAAGAAGTGTTGAAAAAAGGGCTGTCTGTTCTAGCCAAAGCCCCAATTTAGATGAGGGAATTAAATGTAAGCACCAACATAAAGAACTTTATGTTTAGTCAACAATAAGGAAGGAACTGATGTAAGTGCTGGGTAAGGGAAGCAGAAGACTGTTATGAATAGATTTTGGCAGCCATGGAGTGCAGTAAACCTGTAATCACTTCAGAATGGTGGTGCATTTATGGGTGTTTATTGGTTTGTTGACAGTAAAAGTCACTTTTAAGGTCATCTGCCACAGTGCAATCTGGACATTCTTAAGGTTTTTGAAGGTTTTCATGTTTGACAGCATGGTTTTAATTGCCAAAGCCTTAAAAAGATGCTGAATAGACAGAATCCTGAGAACCAATATAACTTACAATGAAACAGTATTATGTACATTGAGAAATCATAATGCATGCTACAGGTTAAGTATTTGGACAGTGATGCAATTTTTGGATTTGAAACTAAGCATTTAAGATGTGTTAGAAGTACACTTTCAGCTTTAATTAAAGGGGATTAACAAGGTATAACTTTAAGCTATTTGAAATTATAGCAGTCAGGACAAGCACCTCCACCTTCAAAGTAGGGATAAAGTAATATAAGCAATATATGTACATTTATTCCCCAGTTTTACGTGGATCACGAGTCGCCCATTTAGTCCGGGCAGATTTTTTTTGAGAACCGAACTCATAGTTTTATCAGATTTTTTGTATTTTTTGTATTTTTAGCCAGAGTAGATCACATTTTATTCTCAGAAAACTGTTCACCTCGCCATCGTGTCCCAATACTTTTGTCCCGCAACCTTCAGAGTTGCGTATCTTGACGGGGAATTTAAATTTAAGAAGAGGTGAATACGGGTTTACCTTTATATTTTCTTTAAGGATAATGCGTTAAACTGAGTTTAAATAGACATTAAATGTTCTGGGAGCATTTTTAGGGCTTACGTTATAAAAATGGCATTTTTAGGCTTTTTTTTTTTACCAAAACATGCGTTTTTTCACTATACGCGGGTGCTCTTAGAACATAACCCTCATGAAAAGTGGGAGATTACTGTATTGTTTTAATACTTGGATGAAAATCTTTATCAGTCAATGATTGCCTGAAGTCTGGAACCTATGGACATCACCAAATGCTTAGTTTTCTCCCTTTGGATGCTTTGCTGGGTTGTTACTGCTGCCACCTTGAGCTGCTGCTTGTTTGTTGGTATTTCTGCATTCAGTTTTGTCTTTAGTTACTGAAAAGCTGCTCTATTGGGTTGAAATCAGGAGGCTGACTTGGCTATTGTCGAATGTTACATTTCTGTATTTTAAGAAACTCTTGGGTTGCTTTCACAATATGTTTTGGGTCATTATCCATTTGCAATGTTAAGTGCCTTCCAGTCAGCATGTGGTGGAACCTGAGCCAAGTGTTTGGCCATATACAATTCAGAAATTACCCTGCTACTTCTAACAGCAGTCACATAATCAATAAACACCAGTGACCCAGTTCCACTGGGAGCCATACATGAACATAACACTATCTCCACTGTGTTTGACAGACTGTGCTTTACGCTCTCCATACTTTTCTATTCCCTTTAATCTTGTCCAATTTGATCTTGGTTTCATCTGTCCAAAGAACCTTATTCTAGAACCGGGCAGGCTGTTCGAGTTGTTCGCTGGCAAATTACAATAACTAAGGCATCTCTGGATTGTAGACTTGGACAGTGATACGTCCAAAACTCAGTGAACAGTGTGCTTTTCTTCACCTTTAAAAGAATTCTGCGATCATTACCTTTAGTTGTCTTCTGTGGTCTCTGAGGCCTTTTGGTGTTGTTTAGCTCCAAGTGCTTACCTTCTTTTTATTAAAGTACCAAAATGTTGATTTGGACACTCATTTAGTTTAGTTTCATTTAGTTTTTTAACCTAAGAAGGGCCTCTTTCCAGAGCTTTTGTCTACTTAAGTTGTCACAGAATAACAAGGGAATGGGCCACACCTGGCCATGAAACTGATTATCAATCTTATGTCAAACTACTTTTGAGCCTCTGAAGTAGGAGGGAGTCTGAAAAATGGCAGTAATTCCAGAAGGCTCAAAGCAATATCCTTCAATTAAAGCTGAAAGTCTATTCTTCTGCCACTTTTTGATTTCTTTATTTCAATTAAAAAATGCAAATACTTTGTAATTTCAGTTACAAAGTGCAAATACTTATGGACCTTACTAGATGAATAGGTTCACCTTTAACAGACATATGTTTTTCAGCAATATCATCATAAGGCTTCATATTTTTCTTTATTGGAAAATCTGTTGTGAAAAAGAAGATACCACTATGGTGTTTTATTTGGGATGGGGGGTTTTGACACAGAGCACATTTTTTTGCAGTTTTAAATGCTGAGCTCACTGTCTTGGACACTGAGTGCCTTGCAATTTATGTGCCCTACTAGGCTGTCCTTTGTATCTCTAGCTTGCCAACAGAATGACGCTTCCAAGTTAATAGCAGATCAGCTGATTGACTAATACGATGCTATTCCTGCTTAGCAGCGCATAGGTGTGCAGACAGAAGCAGCGTTGAAGACAGAAAAAAGGTGGTTTGAATGCTGAGAGAACTTTGATAACCTTTGAAGCCTTGATAATTTGGCACTCTGGTCAAAATCAAACAATTGACTTTTGTAAGTATTAATATATATAAACTATTCCGCTTTTGTAAACGTGCTTGCTCATGTCCTGCAGCGTTGCCATAAGGACCTTTACATCTAGATTTTATGATTAGGAAAAAAACTCTGTTAATGATGTAGAGAGTTTAAGGTTTTTTTTTAAAGCCCTTTGGAGGAAATGTCCATTATGATGTCATAACAGAGGGTTTTCTTCATGTTTTTGACTATGAAGGATTAACAATGTAACTTGTTCTTGTACTACAAGCCTCTGACAGGTTGTCTAGGACAACCTGCTGATTGTATAATTTTGTTTGGAAATTTGCTGTATTGTCAGTGCTTGTCAGTGTACTTTGTTGTTTTTTTCATTTAGCTGCTGTATGCTCTGTTCGGTGACGTCCAGGCCTTAACCCCCGACCCCCTGGCCACAGAAGGTCCACTGTCAGCTCGCCAGTATCGCCACATCGACCCGGCCACTGGCAGCCAGTTGGTGTGCGACAAGTGCCCAGCGGGCACCTATGTGTCATCCCACTGCTCTGAGACCAGTATACGAGAGTGTAGCCGCTGCCCAGAGGACACGTTCACGCGGGGCGAGAACGGCGTGCAGCAGTGCCATCGCTGCCAGGATCCCTGCCAGGCCCCTTTTCTTGAGAAAACCCCCTGCACAGCCACTTCGGACCGGACGTGTGTCTGTCCTCCAGGCACTTTTGCCCAGGCGGGTAAGTGCCGTTCCCACTCGCCGTGCCCTCCTGGCTGGGGTGTCAGGAAGCGGGGCAGCGAGACAGAGGACGTGCGCTGTCGTAGATGCCCACGGGGCACCTTTTCTGATGTGGCCTCGGACGTGCTGAGGTGCCGGATGCACACGGACTGCCAAGCACAGGGGCTGACTCTGGTGCTCAAGGGCACTGAGGAGAGGGACAGTGAATGTGGAACGTTATCAAAAGGCGCAGCCTCAGCTTCCCCGCCCACAAATGCTACCACTGACTCAGCACAGACAGGTAAGAGTGGAAAAGCACCAACAGCAGTGTGGGTTCTGCCATTAGTCTCTATGGTTGAGCAGAGTTATTAGATACAACCAGTCTTTCTTTGCATCAAAAAGGTGGACTGTATCTGCCGTAACTTGACATGCTAAATTAGCTCAACTGTATTTGGATGATACACTGTAGATGCTCAGCTTATCTTTAACTAACGCTCAACTAAATATTAAGTGTAACTGAACTCTTAAGTTCCAACACTAAATTTAACCTAACTTTAAGTCTAAAATTTACCTTGCAAATGTAATCCTGATATAAAACCTAAACTTAATGCTGATGATAACCCACCAGTTTCATTATAGATTGTTAACAATTAAAGTACCCTATATAGAGGGGACCATTATAGTGTGAACTTAAATTGTTATAAAATATTTAATGACGTTTTGAGGTTTAAAGGGAACAGTTTAGCATTAGCATCTATTTAGGATTAGCATATTGCTGCGTTGCTTTTGTCTCTGAAGATTGTTTAGGTGGTGAATAGAAACATACCTTGAATAATGTAGTAGAACATTTGAGGCGTGCTATTCTCAAAGGTAGCTTCTTTAATTGTACACAGGAGCTACAAATTACTAGATAAAATTGAATAAGATTAAGATAAGACTAATATAAGACAAGTTAAGATAAAGATATTAGTCCCACAAATGGGAAAATTTGCAGTTCTACGGAACGTAGACAGTACAAAGTTACAAAGTTAAGAGCAGCAAATATGTACTGCGTATATGTAATAGAACAATGCCTAGTAATTTCATGTCATTGTCACAATATCCTGATTTAGAAACAGGCTTGTTTACCTGCAGTTAAACACATTGTTGGGTGCTGAACAATAAAATATAGCAGTTTGGCTAGTTTTCTAATTTATGGCATGTAGACTTAGAAAGAACACTATTAATCTGTTATGGTAACAGAGTTACAGCTACACATTGATTGTCGGCTGAGAATATACAATGCAGTGGGATGTAATGGTTGCTAGTTGGTATTTAAATGTTATTTGCAGTCAGTGCTTGACTACAAACACAGACATAGTACACAGAACATCAGACTAAATATATTTTGTATTTTGTAATATATTTTGCTCCTCAGCGTTGCATGTCAATATTAATAGGCAGCCTGATCAGGACCAGCTGTGATACTGGATGTATGCTGTTTATGGATGAATATGGTAGGTCAGACAATAGTGGAGGAGGCTGGAGACACATTTGTATCTCTTAGCTGCAGGGGGCTGGGGACAAGGTGGTCTGTGGGGTGTCACTTATGGTAGGAGACAGAATGTGTGAAGTGCATTCTCATCTCCAACAGTGGGCATTTCCATGTGTGCTTTGGAATGGTCTGTTTTCCAAACAGTATCAGTCTCTTGAGATTTAGTCATTTTTTTCTTGTTTGGACAACACTGAGGTACCTGCCTGTTGCTGTAAGTTGAGATTTGGCTTGTCTGAAGATTTTAATTTCACTACTTTTGTATTCCTCTGTAATTTCTCTCATGAATGTCCTGTTAACATTTTAGCAACATTGCCATCGCATTTGCAGTGGCACAGGTTGGGTAAAGGAGGGGAGGAAGGGAGGTTTATGTTCTTTAGAATTTTCATTGATTCTAGGAGTGTATAACTAACACATAAAAGTAGATTCCATGTGATCCCAGTGTTAATCAGTGATTTACACAGTCTCTGTTCAAATCAGCAATATTAATTGTTTGGGGATGGAGAGACTTAACGGTGGTCCTCAAATTGATCCTCATGGGCTCTCCGATGATCCACATTTTTGCTTCAATGATACTTGCAACTCATAGGGATAGAGAAAACTTGTTAACATTGTTAAAATTTGAGGCATGTTCAGTCCTGAACTGCTGTATTTTGAAAATCTAAGGTGAGCTCCTGCTATGTTGGAGTGAAAACCTACGGGCACTTTGTTGAGAAATGGGTCTGGTTTAAAAATGTGGGCTGTCTAGGGGTCCCTGAGGAACTGAGGAACCTCAATCACCAACCTTGCGTAAAGTCTTTGAAACTATTTGCAACACTCAGAGGCCAAAGGGAATTAACAATTAAGTTCTAAATGTGTTCTTTAATATCATTTTACTGCTGTCATTCCAGAACTCTGTTACTCTGTAAAACTTTGTCTGCATTTGAGAGTGAGGCAGAGGTTTTTCTTAGGGTAACAACAATGTGTTGTTCTTGACAAGACCTTAAGCATCTAATCTTACTGACAGGTTCATACAGTAGTTACAAAGTCTCAAATATAAGATTAACTTTGGTTTATGGGGAAGAAAGTCCCAGGAAGCAGCTAGGAGAGCAGTCTTTTTAGTATATGGCTTGTGAGATTATGTCGGTGCTACTGCACAGCTGGAGGCCTGGCAGTCCTCCACTTTGTCTCTAACCCCACATGGCAGCTTGCTGGTGGCTAGGATTAACGTGTTAGTTGTTCTCCCTTCTGTTTTGTTGTCTGGGTTAAGGGCATCTTTAGGAAGGCATTTAATTCTCTTTATCTTTCTCTCCTGCTAACAATGTCCCCATTGCATCTCTCTCTCTCTGGCTCTTTCTCTACCTGTCTATCTTTCTATCTCAAGTGAAAGACTTACCAACACAGCCCCCCAGCACTCCGCAAATGGCAATGGGCACTGATGACATTGCCATGCCCACAAGCATCTCAGAAGTCAGCCAGGAAGATGCAGGGATCTTGAGTGGTCCTACCCAGGATTCTTTGATGAGGGACCACAAGCAGCCCTCTTCAGGCAACCCTCAGCCTGCTAATCAGCGGGCTGTGGACACTCTGTCGGAGGCTAAGGGCCAGGGGCTGGCCTACAGGCCCATCAGAAGAGGCTCACCACGGCCCAGTATGCACAAGCACTTTGACATCAACGAGCACTTGCCCTGGATGATCGTGCTGCTGTTGCTGCTGGTGCTGGTGGTGATTGTGGTGTGCAGCATCAAACGTAGCTCACGGGTGCTCAAGAAGGGTCCCAGGCAGGACCCCAGCAGCATCATGGAGAAAGCCATTCACAAAAAGCCTAGCTCCCCTGCACTCATCAAGGAGAAGTGGATCTATTATTCAAATGGCCAAGGTGAGAACTGATTCCAATCTGGCATTATTCGCCACTTGTGCATCATTACATTTGTGCCTGATTCAGTGTGATTTTCGGTGGACAAATAGACTATACAAAGCTCTCCCCTTGTTTGGCATCTTAGTTTTGCATTTGACCTATGAGGCTTGTGTAGCTAACAGGTAATGGAAGCTTATACTAAGTTTTGTGTAATTTGCTTACCTTAATTATCTACTTCAAAGCACAATGTGCTAGCAAATAATTTAACTTATGTGGTTTATGACACTGCTTGGCATACTGTTATTTATGAAAATTGACTAAATTACAGGCAAAATTCAAAGAAAATGTAAATTCCTGCACACAAAAGCTGATTTCCTATACATCACTTTAAGGAATTGTGAGAATCAGCAAAGCCAAAAGGTGTTTAGAACTACGTAGATGCTGCTAAAGAACTTGCATGTCACCCAAAAAGCTTATATCGTTTCCATAAAACCAAAACTCTCAACCTGCTCAAACCACATCCAGTTATTCATTAGGGCTGAGCAGACTAGCGTAGTTTAAGGCACAGTGTGACTTACTGGGAGCTATAAAAATGAACGCAACTTCATCATTACAGGCAGCCGAGTTTAGACAACATCAATGCCTGTTTTTCACAAAAAAGTGCTAAATTAGAGGACTGCATCCCAAACCACATCCACAAGTCTGTGTAACGTTAGTTAGGGTCTGGAAGTGGTTTGAGCAAGTTTCAAGTTTTAATGCTGTATTTTTCAAGAAATAATTTGAAAGACTTTTTTGTCTTTGTCAGTGTTTAGCCTCAGCACTAAACATGTCCCAGCTGGTCAAATATATCTGGGATTAGTGAAAATTGATAAATTATGATTTTCCTCTGAACAATCGTTTTAAATAGCATTCCAAGCAAGATGTATGACAGTTTCTGGAAAATTAACCTAACTCTGAAATACGTGCAGCAATATGTTGCAGCTGGGGAGATCAACCAATTAGAAACCTTTGTTTTTGTTACAGTTCCCTTCACAACGAGTTTCATTTTAAGCAAAATCAAAACAAATTAGTTTTCCTAAATTCAACAGGTCATGTGACTATTTTGTTATCTCTAGCTCATTTTACACCATAGGTAAAGTTTATCCTGAGGTCATACGTGATGTTTTTTATGATAAATGACATTGTAAAAGACAGTAAGACTGTTGTGGAATTCTCTTTTAATCCAGATAATGACATTAAACTGACTCTACACTGGGATGTGCAAGTGATATGTGCCACATAGGGATTTATATAGAATGCTAATATCAAAATGTCCCTCTAAGTACTTGCCAGCTCTCGTTGCAATGGGAACTGTGTCTTGTACAATGGGATTTCAGTGTTTAAGACCATCTGTTAATGTGTTGTCACACCAGTGGACTAATTCCATTCATTTTGCCCTGGAGAGCATAACAATCCAACAGATACACTAGACAGAGCAGTACAACAATTCCCTGATCATCTTTGCTTTCTGTTGTCCCCATTTCATTACAAACATACGCACCTATGCTTCTCAGTTACCGTGCATACGTACATACAATAACTAAGTTCCTAGTTAGACTAAAAACTGGACCAACCCAAGCTGAGTTGTATAAAAGGCTCCTCTAGTTTTAGTTATTGCAGTTCTAGCTAACATTGAGGTTATCCTGACATTACAGCAATGTAAGCAATGTAATCTCTCTCTCTCTAATCGCTCTACTTGTTTCTCTCTCTCCCTTTTTTACTTTCTTTATTCATATCCCTCTTTTTCATCTCTCCCTCTTTCTCTATATTACTCTCTTTACTCATCTCTCTTTCTACTTATCTCTCTCTCCCTTTCTCTCTCTCTCTCTTTCTACCATCTCTCTGTCTCTCTCCCACCCCCCTTTTTCTTTCCTGTAATCTTTTGCCTTCCTGTTAGGTATAACTGTATAGAGGCAGCAACATGACAGTATGTAGGGCTGCTAGGTTACAGTAGTGAGACCTCAGCACTGTGGTGCCATGCACAGACTGATGTCAGCCTGAGATATCCGTCTTTGTGTATGTGAGTGTGTGCCCTGGATCCAACCTCAAGCAGTTTAAACCAGATTATTCCAGTTCTGTGTGGTTCTGTGAGCCGTTGGGAGTTTTATCAGTGCAATGCCAAAGTGCTGGTGGGATGGGGGGTGGGGGGTTGTTCAGGGTGCCCACTATGTCCACTGCTAAAGGCCTCATTATACCCAGTGTCACATGACTTTCGTAAAATTACTGTACGAGTGAATGCAGCGGGAGAGAGGCTAGAGGTCGTGGAGCTATGGATTTCATGAACACTCATTGACTGGGTGACATCATTGGATACAGGCACATATTGACTGTTGTATATATGTACAGTGGATATAAAAAGTCTACACACCCCTGTGAAAATGTCAGGTGTCTGCAGTGGAAAAAATGAGACAAAGATAA
>JBBJLR010117519.1:0-20024 GCA_037577145.1 Brachypetersius gabonensis | reverse complement strand
AGAGAGAGAGAGAGAGAGAGAGAGAGAGAGAGAGAGAGAGAGAGAGAGAGGTGTGTGTGTTAAAAGGTGTGTGTGTGAAAATCTACACTTAGAAATCTACACTTAGGCTACTACGGTTGTGTTGGCGGCTGCTGTGTTAGCGATAATCTAACTGCAGGTGCTGGTAGAGGGGTGTGTCACACATGTTCCACAGCAGCAACATGGGGCAGCCCATAAATGCGCATGTCTATTAATCAGCCTTAATATGCGCCGATATCGGCCGACACCAATGATGCAAAAATGGGCAAATATTGGCCAGATGGATAATAGGTCAACCTCCAATTGAAACCCTAAAGAAAAGGGTCCTGAAGAGCAAAATCAAGAAACAGGGACCGAAATAAAGTAGTGGTTAAAGTAGTAGATTCACACAACTTCCACGTGGACTCACTGTGGATAGAGGTAGTCGTCTGTGAGTTCCAGCGTGTCGTCATAGCCGAACTTCCGGAGGATGGTCCAGGTGGTCTCGTGTCGTCCTCTCTGAATAAAAAGTGTATTCAGAAAAAGGAAACCTGAGGAGACACACAATCAAGAAGAGCATGTAAACACGTGAAAAGAGAAATTCTGGGGTTGAGAAGAACCTTGTCAATAATGCACTATTCTCATGAAGTCCCTTTTAATTTACATCATTACTAATTCTGTCTGTCGTTACCTTCTTTGCACCTAAATGTGCATAAAGTTTTATTTAACATGAACACACATTACCATTTAGTGTCAGTCCGTTGTCCTGCACCCCATCACTGGTGTTTTTCCACACGACTGTTTTCACATCGTCCAGAGCCTGAGGGGCTAACGGGTTCCCGAAACACGATTTCTGTCAAAGCACAAAAACACACACATCAGTGACCTTCTCATATATGTGCAACGAGGACCTGAGAAACTAGTTAGATATTTTACATTTCACATCCATAAAGAAATGACACTATGCCATCTGGTGGTGGCATTCAAAACCCTTGGAACTGTGATTTATTTTTCCTGATTTACTACACAATTCAGGAATCTGCAATGCCGCTATGCAGGACTCCCCAATCCTATAATAATAATAGAATAATTTGATACGCCAAATATAACCAAGGGCTCAGTGCTGGCTCTGCATCATGCCATGTGAGAGTGGTGCAATAGACTTTGAGAAAATATTTTTTTGTTTTTGTGGTCATATTATCTGGAGCACTGACAAAATGTAAAGTATAACTGAATGAGGCTGAAACAACAGGTTATTAAATAACAACCTGTAAGGTCAATCACCTCAATGTTGATCGACGTTTTAAACGCAAACAGTTCGAGCCGAAAACGTTCCTTCCTTATATTGATGTGGTTTATGTGTAATTTCCAATTCAAGCCTTCACTGATGTACCCAGGAAAAACATCCCCATTTACAAAAGGAAAGAAAAGTGCAGACACACTTGAGGTGGATGATCTTACTTGGAAGTTGTTGAGTTCAGCATCACTGAGGATCCGATCGTTGTCCTGATCAGATATGCTAAATACTCGACTGAGGGCACGGACACACAGTGGCTTCAGCTACAAAACACACACACACAAACCGTTTTACCACAAATAAAAACACAGGTTCACTAGATACTTATTTGAGGGTTGAGGAGTAACCTGTGTGTGTATAATTTACACTACAGAATTACAAAGCCAACACCTGCATTTATATGTTAAAAAAAACCCCACACGTTTGTGTAATTGGAGGCAGATATTTCAAAAGTAATGTTTATTAGAACCTGAATTTATTTAAATAATTACTTGCGATCAATTATTGTGTAGTTAATGATGCTTAAATGCATTTATCTCATCTGCTTACTTCTGAAAATAAAGCAAGATTTAAAAAAAATTTTTATTGTCACAACTACATGAGCGGACAAAAAAAACCCATTATTTCCAGCAAAGTGTAAATGTAAGCTTCACACCGACAGCTCCACTGTTTACATTTGCCAACACAAAGAGTAAGAGGGAGGAAAAAGGAAATGTTTTATTATGAGTTGAGTTTGGTGAAGGTTTGAACCTGTAGAAGCAGAATGTACATTTAAAGTGACAACTAATTATATAATAAGTGAATAATTGAGCAGTTGTTAGTACATAAACAGTGCCTCACAGAAGTCTTGTCTCTTAACCAAGTTGTAGGAACAACAAATAATAACTTGACTTGTAGTTTAGCAGTTGGAATCAGAAATGGCTTATAAGAAAGCCTTATGACAAGTCCGTTAAACAGATGTTATGACAAGCTGTGAACATCAGGACACCTTTTGACGGTTTCATTTTGCACCCAGTTATTAAATATGTCCTTATGTGACACTGACTGGTACCTTTATTAGCCAGAAATGCTGCAAATGCCTCAGGAGCCCGGATGGACCCAAGATTCAGACAGAAAACAGTCAAGTTTGGTGGAGGAAAAAAATCATGGTTTAGGGTTACATCTTGCCACATAAGGACATAGTAACTTAAAAAGGCAAATAACTTCCTTTCTAATCAATAAATTGTTACAATAAATGGATCAATTTAAAGCCAAGGGCTTTTACATTAATAACTGGGTGCAAAATGAAACAGTCAAAATGTGTCCTGATGTTCACTGCTTGTTAAAGTCCATAACACCTGCATTACTGTGCATGTCTGCGGTAAGATGAAGGAGGCTTGGAATATGAAACCAAAGAATCCTGACAAAGTCTGGGAGTCCTGCAAGACTGCTTTCTATGCCATTCCAGACTTCATCAACAAGTCATTTCAGTCATTGCCAAGACATATGGATGCGAACCTCCAAGTCTTACACGTTATTAATTCTTTTTTCCAAGGCACCATGACTTTATGTTCTGATGTTACTGTAGCATGTTTGTATATTCTAAATATAGTATATGTCAAGACTTTTGTCCAGGCAAAATCTGACCTTTCTCTCCTAATACAACTCAATTAATGAAGCAAAACTTAATTTTGTTATAAGCATCATCTAGAGGGCTTTGCCTTTCTTATAAGCCTTTTCTGATTCCAGCTGTCCAGCTTTACTACAAGTCAAATTATTATGTGTTGTTCCTACAACTTGGTTAAGTGACAAGACTTTTGTCAGGCACTGTAAATAGTAAAATGGCCAAAATATCTCTAGACCACTTGTGGGTTAACGATGACTAAACTAATAAAATAATCAGATTCAGGTTCCCTCTGAAGACTTTGGATGCACACTATTGGACGCTGTCTGTCTTAACCTCTGCCAGTTCGGTCTGGCAGCCCTTCATTATCAAAGGTAACACTCGAAACCTCAAAGCTGAGCATAAACTTAGTTCAAGTACAACCCTTTTAAAACCCCACCCACAGTTCCTTAAAAAACAAACCTTAATATCCAACCGCTGTGGTGAGTGTGGGCATACCTGTTTGTCCTCAGGATCATACAGTGGTGCGGTGGGGTGCAGGACAGCTTTCTGAGCGTAGTAGAAAAGCTCGGAAATATTTTTCAGGTTTTTCGCGGAGCACTGTGCAAACAAAATCCACACACAACATAGAAGGTTACAATCGTTTGTTTCTGTGTCACAAAAACCATCATTTACATACATCTTACAGTTTAGCACTGCTCACTTTCATTAAAGTGTCAAGCTGTTTTCTTTTGTTTAAAACAAAGACAATACAAGACAAAAAATGAAGTAATCCATAATAAAGAGAGATTGGGAAATGGCCAAGTAAAAGTGAAATATTACTGCTTCTAGAGCACTCAAGCAGTGGTGTTTGCTTTACACACAAGACAGTGTGCGTCTTTGTGTGTGTATATGTTTGTGTGTATGTGGCCAGTCTTCCTGACCTCCACACAGGTCTCGATCTCTGAGAACTGGTTCATGATTGGCAAGATGGTTTCCATGGAGCTGCCAGAGCGCAGGTCAGACTTGTTGCCCACAAGGATGATGGGAACCCTGCAACAATAAATTATGCCAATTTGATAATGATAAAATTCAGAAATAAGAGTTTACAGTTAAAGGACTTGACTGCGCATCACCATATAACCAGTTAATAGGACGTTAGACATGCTGTTTCCATGTTATAAAGACAATTTCTAATGTTTAACAAGAATAAATAAATCTGCCTTTTATGAAGTGGTAACTTTTGAATGGTAGTGTAATTTAATGCAAGAGTAAATATGACTGGACATGAAGAACAACTGAAAAATTGCAATATTTAATTTGGAGGTCTGAAAAAGAGACATACTTTTTGCCCTTTTCTGCTCCACCGTTCACAATGGGAATCCATTTCGTTCTGATCTAAAGAAATAATAAAGAAAAATGAACCAGCCGTATAAGCAAAACAATTAAAAAAATAAAAGGAAACGTTTAGGAAAAAATGAGCACTGGGGGAGTGAAGCAGGTGTACCTTGTCGATGGTGTCCTCCTGCGTCACGTCATACACCACACATACCACATTAGCCTGGAGGGCACATGATACACAGTGACTATTCTAGCTAGAGTTGACCTTGCAGGGGGAGGTTTTCTCTTGCTCTCTCTCTCTCTCTCTCTCACACGAACAATAGTTTTGAAGAAGAGGTAAAAATGCCATTTAAAGCTAAGCATGCGTCGGATAAATTACAATGGTTTAGTGACATTTCCACTACAGTAGATGCTGTACTGCCATAGAAAAATTACTTTTCAAACAACTGATGATAATATTCCAGTCTAGAAGCACCATATATTTAATCATAACACAAGTCAGCATACAACAGGTAAGTTAAATAAATATCATTAAAAGAAATAGCCTATTTGGAATTTAAAGGTAAAAAAGAAACAGCACATCTCTGTAACAATAACAACTCTCTGCCAAAACAACCACAAATCATTTCAGATAACAGCAAAACTTTCTGATGAATCCATGTAGGCTGAGAAAATGTGTTATTCAGAACTGAACATTAACACTTAAATATTTACTGAGAATACAGTTTCAGAAGCTAACACATGCTGACTTGCTCTCATTTAAGAAATCTCCTAAAAATGTGAAATGACACTAAAGCCAAAGAACACATTGCTTACCTTAATGATCTCCTGTCTCAGCACTTCTTCAGTCTGCTCAGTTTCTGCAGGCAAAATATTGACACACTGCATTCACTACTAACCAATACTTGCATCCATTTACAAACAGACTGACAGGAGCCCAACAGGGATTATATCTGATCTTGATGCTTGAGACCCATCATTTTACAGGCTATTTTCCATTGCAGCATTGCTGGGATTCCACTCCCTTCTACAATATTTGGATTTTTTTTTACATTCTTCTTTTTTTTTTTTTTTACTTCAAACTTTCTCAATTTGTTTCTCAAATTGGAACTTGATAACAATACCACTAAGTAACGCACAGCTTAACTAAAACTATTGGAGGTAATTATAAAATATATAGATTATTGTTACTGGAAATGTTTGCCCCGTAAAATTGTTTGCAGCCACAAAACACTCTTACCGGCTGAGCCCTGTTACAAACATCTATTTATTCACATTTCTACATAGACCAGATCATAACTATACACATTCATACATACATCAGCCTATACATAATGCACTCAAACGCACATTTACTTACCGGAGTAGTCCACTATGTGAGTGGGCACTTTCTCAGGCGTGACATCTGCAGGTATGGTGATCTCTTCTGCCCGCAGGGGAACCTAACGAAAAGACAGAGAGACCGCGGCCGTTCATGCAGCCTCATCGGATCATACAGACAGATGAACACACAAGCAAGAGCAAATGCATTGAAACTGAGCACTCACATCCTCAGGAAACTCCTCTCCTACCAGTGACATGATGAGCGAGGTCTTGCCCACCTTGGCTGGAAGAAAGAGAGGAAAAGAGAACATGAAAAAACAGAGGAAGTCTATCAATTTACATTTACAGCATTTATCAGACGATTTATCCAAAGCTACTTTCATTCCCGAACTACGGGGGACAGTCTCCCTCTAGCAACTTGGGGCTAAGGGTCAGGAACCCAGTGGTGGTGCTGAAAGTAGGACTCGAACCCATGACCTCTTGATCCAGAGGCAAGTATCCTACCCACTAGGCCACCACCAACCCACAGCTGTGCATGTAAATGAATTTAACGCATCTAACGCACAGCTGTTAGATTATGCCAAAAGCATTCACTCCATGGAAAATGATGTGAATGACAAGATGAAACTCCACCCATGCGCATGTGGACCATCTAATATTAGCTGTCCAAAACCATGGGAACACACTCAGCTGCATTCTGACTATTTTTAAAGCTGTGAGCACACCTTCCAGTAAATTAATTGTTTTTTGTGACAAAAAGCATGAGCACACATGGACTGGGCAGTGAATGGTACATTTTGCAAGATTTAAAATGTAATTACGGCAAGATCTGATTATCCAGACACAGAAGCTACAAAAGCAAGAGGGCAAAAAGAGTACACTGTTGTATTGGACCCACAGATGGACAGGTCCTGACCTGTTTACCTTTAGCTCAAGGTCAGCTTGTCTGCACAGGTGAAGACAAATCCCCACCTAACAGGCCTGTGGGTATAAATACAATGGGGGCTACTCACACACTAACAACAGTTTTGAAGAAGAGGTAAAAATGCCATTTAAAGCTAAGCATGTATTGGATAAATTACAATGGTTTCGATGTTCGCACTACAGTGTGGCCATAACTGAATTGCTGACCTGTTCTGAAACCTAAAGAACGTCACATAGCATGTCAATTTAAGGCAGAGTGTAATCTAACCACTTCTGTATTTAAGGTGGACCGGCCAAGTTACAAGATCTCAGCTTTAGCCTTGTTGTGTTGAGAGAGTTTGAGAGAGGGTGAGAGGGCACAAAACACACAAAATAGCCCCTGAAATAAACCCAAAGAGGTCTTGAGGGAGAGCTAAGAGTCTTCTCTGATATTCCTATTGCTTTTTAGTTGTCTGCTGTAAGTTTGTTCCGTTTTTGGAAAACGTCAACATGCGTCTGCTGCCTGGTGTCTCTTCCCTGTTTGCTATCATAAACTCCTGGAACTCTTTGTTGTGAAATCTCTGCAGGTGCTTGATTAAACTTAAGGTCCAGCGTGAACTGGAATATATAGATCGGGGCTGTCCGACTGATGACAGACTTACGGCTACATTGGACCTGGTACCGATATCAGATCAGGTCCATCTCTATAAATCAACATTAAATCTCATTTGCAGATACGACTCATAGGATCAGAAATTACTTTGAGTTCAGGAGAAGGAAAATCATGAGGGCAGGTGGAACAGTGCAGACCCTAACCCTGATGAGAAAATTTGTCAGGTGAAAAAGTGGTGCACAACCACGAGAAGTGGAGGGGACCAGTAGCAGAAAGGACTAGAATGAGAGTGCAAGTGTCATTAGGAGTGTATTAATAGAAAAGGTAGTGCAGGTAATATATTAAATGTCACTTCTTCCCAGATTTTCACAACATGACAGCTATCCACAAAACAGAAGAAATCAGGGAAAGCACATTACTGAACACTGTAAGCAACAATAAACTGTTTTTAAAAACAGTTTGGGAGGACTGCAGTATACGGGACCTGTATACTGGCCCAACCCCCTAGCGGAGACGGAACCGGAAAGAAGTGGTAGTGTTGGATCTGGACAGGAAGGATAACTCTGGGAGTTGGAAGGGGTGTCGCAATTCTGCCTTCTCACACCGCAACACAGCTTCGTGGATCTAAATGTGTTGCGATCTCGGCTTCATATCGCATATCGTTACAGCCCTAAATAATACATCTATGTTTCAAGCAAAAGTGACGCCTCCACACCAGCTATGGGTCCATTATTTGCTTATTTTGAAGGGTTGAATGTAAATTATGTAGCCATTTAATAGCATTATTGTAAACTGGACATTTCCACGAAAGTAGGTCGACCTAATTACTTTTCTGCTTCTGTGTCAGTGCCAACACCAAATAAACATGCAGCTACATCATTGGTAAAACAGAAGACTAACAACTAACAAGCTGGCCTGCTTTTCCAGTGCCAGAAAGCCAGTAAAGATTGCAAAGCGGTCTTTTTTTACCTTTAGTTTAGGTATTTGCTGAGACTGCCATAGTCATCAATTTTGAATACTTTTAGGGAGAAAAACTGGAGAGAGACTCCAGGACTCATCTCCTGGCCTGAGAACTGTGTGGCATATTGCAGTCTGACGCAGCCAGATTGAGGCATTTAGGGGCAGAGGGGAGTACCATATCTCATTAGATATGCCAGGACTGTTGCAACAGGACCAGTAGTCTTAAGGAGATGGAGTGGTTATTTGAACTCAAATCTACAGGCTAGCAGTATTCAGTGTGAGACTGCTCAGATTTACTTTAGCTTTTTGCCATTTATGAAGTTCAATACATTTTATAGGGAGGAAAACCTACCAGGTGGAGTGAAATAAGATGCAATGTGCCAGATTCCACCTGCTCTCACTGCAGACCCAGAATGAGCCAACAGCTCAAGCATTGTTTCTTTGTAAAAGAAGAGTTCTTTCCCATGCCCTATGCCTAATGTAACATGTTAAATAGTAGATCCACAGGCAATTTTCTCTCAGGTCAAGCAGGAGGTATCAGACCACAGTCCACGGTTTTCCTTTTATTCAAAAGATATCCCAAGCTGAGCTGTCATGTTTGACCTCAGGTCAGAGTAGGGCTGCACAATTATGGCCAAAATGATAATCACGATTATTTTGATCAATATTGAAATCACGATTATTAATCACAATTATTCATTATTTTAGGTAAAACATTTTTATGTCACTTTCTATTTTAAACAAACTTTAAGTGAACAAGGCTTTCAGTTCAAAATGAAACCTCAAATAAAAATAAAAAAATAAAATCAAATTTACCAAAGATACACACACACACACAGGCACACACACGCACATACACACACTCGCAAAACATTTTAGTCTAGTTTTAGTCAATAAATTTGTATTTTAGTCTCCTTTTTACTGATGCAATTCTATTTAACCCAGTCAGTATAGTATAAGTACCTAGTAGAACAGACCAAATCTACATTTTCTTTTAGTCAAACCTATTTCATAATTCAAACAAGGTTATCTTATTATTATATTATTGTTACCTTATAAACTCAAGAATACTGTGCATCCACTCCAGACACAGAGACACTCTGAATTTACTTGAATTTACTTTTCGCCACCCAACCATGTAAGAACTTGGAAGCAAATAAATAAAATAACATCACATCACTAAAAAGTGTGAATAAAATGAGTGTGTGTATTGCCATAAAACCCACATTTGTAAAACTGGTAAAAGTCTTCATTCTCAGTGTGTCGGCCTGAACTTCCCTGAAATTTTTTTATTCCTGAACAAATATAGTCTACACACACAAATCAGAACAATTTAGTATCAGATTTTATTGCATGGATATGGGAAAGGCTGCTCATCAAAATGCTGTGTGTGAGAGAGACTTGTGTGTGTGCGCCATTTCTCTCTCCCTGGCACTATATTGGCACTGCGTCCCAATACTTTTGTCCACGCTAGTTATATTTATTCACTGTGCCTCTCAATGGACGTATTGGGACGGAACGCCGTTCAAATCTAAGGCCAAGCGTCCCCATACTTTTTTCACCGCTCCCCTAGACGAGACTTTTTTCAACGTCTTGTTTTAGTCAACATAAATGTAAGGACATTTTAGCACTGTTTTTATTTTGTAAACCACATTTAGTCTCTTTCTTATTCGTCAACATTACAGGATATATTTCGTTTCGTTATTGTCTCGTTTTAGTCACGTGACAAATGTTTGTTGATGACATTTAGTTGACGAAAGCAACACTATGCACAGGCACACACTCACGCACACACAGGCGCACACTCACGCACGGGCGCACACAGACACGTACGCACTCACACACGCTCCTTTTTTAGGCAGCTTACTGTTCGCCCCCTGGTGGCTGGCTGAGAAAGTGTTTGATCTGAAATGCAGCAGAGCTGCTGTTAAAATTGCAGACGATCATCTTAATTTAATCGTGGCAGCCAAAATCGTGATCGTGATTAAAATTCGATTAATTGTGCAGCTCTAGGTCAGAGTGCTGAATCCCTGACACAGCCGAGAGAGAGCAAGCATGGCTCCAATCAGTCTGAAGCCTTCTCCAGGATGAGATCCCTGCACACTTCAAAGACGGGGTCTGGAAGAGGTTCAGAAACATTGTATTATAATATTCATAACATACTGTATGTGAAAGAGTAATATGGGCTCAAAAACTGTTTTGTTGAAATTTATTAAACTCTTCTTCAGATCATGGAACCGTTTTTGACTGTACTGACTGAGAACATTGAGAGCTGATTTTCCAAACACCAGCAGTTCTATCTTTGAGGACACTGGAAGAGCAGCTCCCAAGATTGAGGGAGTCTAACCTGGCGATATATATATAAAAATTACTGCACCACCAGAAAGAAAAAAACGATCTTTTTTCTCACTTTGCTGTACTTCAGACCAAATTCCTGAAGGAGGTGCTTCGGTGGCTTGTATCTCCAAAATCATCTGAAATGTATCCCAGCCTGCTCCCACAGCCCCTGTCCAGACTGCAGACACAGAGAGGCTACTTTCTGCATTCAAGCTTGTAAAACATGACTGCGAGAATTATCACTATTTATATATAACCTAAATAATAAAAAGTTTATTTTTGTATTCGTTCTCTTTTAAATGGTTACAAATGGGTAAGACTCCTGGGAACAGATGCCTTGGACTACAACAAGTGCATGAAGAGGTTTTGTTAAATGAAATAAGAGGCAGAAATGTTCTACCTCTGGTGGTGTAGATGAACAATGACTTTAATGCAATGACATAATTCTGCTTTTTGTGCAAATTTATGTTCAACTACACTGCAACAGTTACTTCCTGTTGTGTTCAATGTTGAACGTGACACTTTTTAATACAATATACTTGTGATAAGTCGTTTTCATCAGTTATAAGAGCTAAAATATGCTGCTTGTAAAAAGGGGTTACCTAAGCCAGGTGCACATGACCCGGATGGTACCAACACTGTCTCATATTGAGGCAGGAAAAAAGCCTGTATTCGTTTTACTGCCAACGAACCTGCACCCTGAAACATGTGCACATCCTGATGAAGTGACTGAACTACGTGCCTCATGAACATCAAACTGGCAGAATCCCAAATGGTTCCCTGTTCTGTAGCGCACTCTGAGAGTAATAAAATAGACTCCACACCCAAACAATGCACTGCATGCCCAGCAGAAATCTGTGCTTACAGACTGAATCCCAAATGGCTCTCTGTGAGCCATATGATGTACTGTTTGGACACAGATCTTATTTTCATGGCCTATGTAGCGCATCATGTAGGGAGCAGAGAGCCACTTGAGCTTTAGCCCATCCAAGTAGGAAAGAAAAGCCACTGCATTCTTATTTTTTTCTATTATTTGTTCTACTTGTACACTCTGAGTTTCTGTATTTTTACAGGTTCACTGCTGCCGATCTTTTATACACATAAAGCACACACAATTGCATTCCAGTATTCTGTTTGTTTTCCACTTAACTGCTAATGCAACGTTTGCACAATTTTTGGATGCCAAAAATAACCTTGGCACTAAATTACACAATTTTACTTTTAGAGTTTATCAGTCTATTCTTTGTGTGCTCTCGTTTTATACTCTGCAAGCCTCATCTCACTGTATACATGTACAAATCTGAGAAGACAATTTATTTGAACTTTGCACTGGAAAAAAAAAGACATGAAGTCCGATCTGAGCATTCTCTTTAAAGTCACATGGCCAGGAACCAGATACAGACATGATTTAAGAACAAGTATGAAGGTGACAAGCATACGATTTGAGAAGATCAGATGTGTGTGTCCATACAGCTCTAAAAACATCCGATCTAGTCCATCACTCCATCAAACACGGCACTGATAGAATGACAACACAAAAACAAAACATCAGCTGCCCATAAACACAAGCTAACGGTTGCTGGTGTTTTTCTAGGATACAACTGAGACGGCATTATGACTGAGGCAAAAAATGTGACACCTTAAAATGATGCACTGCAAGAATTCTACTCTGTAATATATGTTGAAGATCAGCATTGGATGGCTGTATGTCTTGCATTTCTATAATTTGTGTGTGTGTGTGTGTGTGTGTGTGTGTGTGTGTATACAGTGCAGTGAACGAAAGTCTTTCTTTCGTTCACTTGTCACCTGACAGCCACAGCATCATTTCACTGAATAACTCAATGAGCCACTGTTGCTTAATATATAAACAAAAGTGTATTATACTTCAGCAAGTAAAGCAACCCATATTGCTCTTAGTGTTTGACAGTCATGCTCTTTTGCTGTCCCTCAAGGAGCAGCACATATTTAAATAAACAAAATGACTATGATTTGGGAAGAGATGTTTGTTTTACTGAACCACGCTGTATGGACAAAAGTATTGGGACACTTGACCATAATACCAACAGGGACTTTATTTACGTTGCATTCAAATACACAGACTTTAATTTGGAGTTGGTCCCCCTTCGCAGCTATAACCGCTCCCCCTCTTCCTGGAACACTTTCCAGAAGATTTTGGAGTGTGTTTGTAACCATTCATTCTGTGGAGCATTTATGAGGCCAGGCACTGATATTGGATGAGAAGGCCTGACTTGCAATCTCCATTCCAGTTCATCTTAAAAGGTGTTGGATGGGGTTGAGGTCAGGGTTCTGTGTGGGCCGGTCACATTCTTCTACACGCCAACCATGTCTTTATGGGACCTTGCATTGAACACTAGGGCACAGTTGTGTTAACAGAAAAGTTTCTTCCCCAAACTCTTGGAAGCATGGTTCGAATTACAGGGAGTACTGGGGGGTACTGTACCCCCCAATCAAGACCTGTGATCGCCCCCACCCGCCTCAAAAAATTTTTTTTTTTTTTAAATAGCAGTTTGGGGGGATTCTTAACAGTGTTATGAAGGCAGTACCCCCAATTATGGAGAGGTAATTCACACTCTGCTTGCAAGCAAGTGGTTTCCAAAATGTCTTGGTATGCCGAAGCATTAAGATTCACTGAAAGTAAGGGGTCGAGCCCAAACCATGAAAAACAGGTGCGCCCCAAAACGTTTGTCCATACAGCGTACATTCAAAGATTGGAGCACCAGGATCCCACATTCATGACAACTTTACCAGCATTAGCGAAACTATAAATGACGCTATTGCACATCTGAATTGCTCGTACCCTGTTTTCAGCGCTAACATCACAGAACACTTGAAGAGCTCCTCTATTGTAGGATAACTGAACATTTCTTCTGAGGAAAAAAATCACGAAAAGACCAAATCCACAGATGCTCAATTTTAGCTTAGCTTAGCTAACATCAACCGCGAACATGGTCATGAAGCTTGAACCTAAGTCTGTAAACATCAAGTGAGCTGCATTAGGCCACCTAACTGACTCCAGAGCTGCAAAACTTTAATTCTGGTTAAAAGTAGAATAAATGTTCAAAACGTGTATGAGGGTGTCGATAGCAGGCAAGCTAACTGTCTAGCTAAGCTAACAGCTAAACATCCTTTTTTATCCTTTAACTTGTAACACTTTTTGCAGAAGGAAGAAATACTAAGATATTAAGAAAGCGAATAATATAATATCTTAGGATATTAAGAAAAGCCCTAATATAATCACAAACGCAATTCAGTGGCTAAATATGTTAAAATGAGATTTTTTTTTTTTCCAAAGCTGTGTTAAAAATTAGATGTAATTTGTCCCAAAGATGAACGTGATATTTAGGAAGCATTTAATGTACTTAATTAGTTTAACCTATACTAACGTGTTATTTGAGTCCATTACTCATTTTATTCCACAAAAATACTTAAAAACATGCTCCTCATTAGCAGATCCAGCCACCAGTGAACGTAATTATTGAGGTAAACTGTTCATACAGTTACTACTTTTGAATAACAGGTCTTAATCTTCTGATACTTTTATTATCTTTGTTTGTTATTGTCATTTTTCCTAATATTTCTTTCACTTCAGCCAAGGTCTCACCTTTTAGAGAGTGGAGTGTTATTGTAGGACATAGATTTGGACCCTGAGACAGACCTGTCACTCACATGTCAGCCCATTCCCCAGCTTATAAAACAAAACAATAACAGTGGAGAGAATAATAATAAAGTCTGATCATATATGCTTATTGCTGAGCAGCCGATTTTTTTGGGGGGCTTACTTTTGGACGCCAGCTGGCCGTGGTTCTAAAATATTGGTGATTTTTGTAACAATGTTACGGAAACATGAAAATATTAATGGAAGGGTTTAAAAAAAAAAAAATCCCCACCAGAACCCTGATATATAGCCCTACAATGTGAAAGGTTCTGAAAGATGAAGTTGGTGAAGTTGGTTAGCCTAGCAGCCAGGCTGTCTCGGAGAGTTGTCAGTTATCTTTCGAAATAAAACGGTCACTCACGCTCCCCCAGCAGCAAGATCCGCACATCTCGCTTCATGTTTCTTCTGTTAGTCTCCTTCTGCGGTGTTTATGAAGCCCCTTTAGTCAGTAAACTGTTTGCTCCGGTTTATAAAAATTCAAACCTCTCTCCTCATCGCTCTCTGACCGAGTTCCCGTCCAAGGAGAGACAGAACGCTCAGCACAGCTCAACCAGAAACTGAGCGCCCCCTGTCGGGCAGGGTGCGCCGCCTGCACCGGATCTCTGGACCAGTGAGGGCTGTCTTTCAACTACCCTCTTTATTCTACAACAGGAGTCTCCAAGCTTTTTGAAACTCAGAGCTACTTCACGGATACTGAGCCATACGAACGGATCCCAGTTTGATACACTAGAACAGAATTTACCTAAACTGATCAAAACTTGTGTGACTTGTAACGAGGGCTGCACGGTATTAGGAAAACATGCGATATGCGATAATGTTGTTGAGTGTCGCGATGGCGATATCACATGCGATAAATAAGTAAAAACCTTAGCCTTTAATGTGTTAATGTTTTTCTGCTTCGGATTTGCTCCAGACGCTGACTGGTCTATGCAGAAATGAAAATGAAATGCAATATTTTAATTCCAACCTGTTTTTTTTTTTTTTAAGTATTACTTAAACATTTTAATGCCTCCCATAAAACACTTCAACTATTGAATATTGTTGAAAAAAATCGGAAGCTAATTTTAAAATAATTTATCTTAAATAAATGTAAACAAAATTTAAATTATAGTATGATCTTATCCAGAAAAAAAAAAATAGCAAAAGGAACAATATAACAATGTAGTTTAACTCAATTACACACTTTAGGGAATAGTCACTGTAGAACACTATGCAATGTAATGTACCGTGTCTGTATGTGTAGTCATGCAAGTGTATGTGTCTCTGTGTGTGCACACCTGTGTAAGTGCGCTTTATTATGGCAAGTTCTTCGCTAGGAAAACCAGCATATTTACTTTGCTAGGCTTTAAACACGTACGTTGGCGTGTTACAAAATTTCCTAATGTGCTAAAAATTCTCTCTGAAGGTGAACCAGTTGCAGGTATGCAGAGATACTTCTTGGCTAGTTTACTCAGCTGTGGGTAGCCCTCCTGGTGGAGTTTCCACCAAGCCGGAGAGTCTGCTTCACTGTCTATGGTGGGGGACAGCAGGTAGCTGTTCAGCTTCCACAGCTTGTGCCAGTTGCACAGAAGATGAAGAAACTGGCCAGTGATTTTTTTTGCCATCTTCTCTGTGGCACTCGCAGTTCAGTCAATCTTTCGCGATATGTACTGTATATTGCGCATGCTGATATCGCAATGACGGTAAATTTGCGATATATTGTGCAGCCCTACTGTAACATGTATAATAAACATGCTTTAAATGCCCTTTTTCAAATCATATTTTCAAATATATATAAATGCAAATGGGATTAAAGAAGAATGACAACAGAATAAAATGACATGTTAGACGCTGCTCACTGGTGAGTTGTGCTGTTTTTAGAACAGGTCCACCATGTTGGTGACCCCTGTTCTACAATATATTGTTTTTCATCGTTTGAGTTTGGCACCTTACTTACAGTGAAGGGCAGCAATTTTAATGCTTCAGCAGACCAAGACATTTTAGACAACGCCATGCTTCCAACTTTATGGACACTTGGGGAAGAACCTTTTCTATACCAGTATAACTGTGCCCCAGAACACAATGCAAAGTCCATAAAGACGTGGTTGGATGAGTTTGGTGAGAAGAACAAGACTGGCCCACATAGTGGCAAGCTAAACCTACCAGAATACCACTGCTCTGTACAACTAAATCTGTAAATGTACTTCATTACAGTTTTACTTTTACTTTACTACACATCAGTTTTTAAAATGGCTATACTTCCTTTTGCTAGATCACCAAGATCAGCACCTCCTTACTTAAAATTCCACCTCCAGAGTATTCAAAAATGTCTCTTTTATTAAAGTTACCACATTGTGGTATTGTGGAATAATTGGAAATTGTAATGTATATCATGGCTACAATTTGGAATGTGGCTTTAATGAAGTGACCTATAAAATGGAACACAACTGATTCCCTCCCTCTGAGAGTACCCATGCCCAGTCTAAGTCTCAGGTCTTGCAGACACGTATACTTAAAAGTGGAGGCCACAGGTCTGTAATTGTTCTTCTAGGCTGTGAGTTGGACTTCAAGAGTTAGCCTGGGATGTGGTCTTCCAGAGAAACTTGTGGAATTACTCTAAATTCATAGTGAAATGCACATGACAAACAGGATAAAAAAATAAATGTCCTACACAGTACATGCAAATGTGTTGATCCATGGGGAGCAAAGGCTAGCCCTTCTGGTTTGATCCCACAGAAAAACTACTCTAACACAAACTGCGGAAAGTTCATTTGTTCTAAGTCTCTTAAACATATAGTGCAACACAGTTAGTTGTGAATGGGGCTGTGTAGTTGCAGAACGGTCTGAGTGCTCATGCTGACCACTGCTCAAAGTGCCAACAATGAACATGGAAGCATCAGAACTGGAACATGTAGTAATAGAAGGAGATCTGATCTGATTAATCACATTTTCTTTTACATCGTGTGAATGGCTGTGTGTGTGTGTCTTAAAGAAGAAGGCAAGTTGGCAGAGGCAGTGTGATGCTCTGGGCAATGTTCTGCTGGGAAACGTTGCCTCTTGGTGTTCATGTTATTACATTTTGACATGTAACACCTAACTTAACATTGTTGCAGACCAAGAGCAGTCTGGCGATGATATTCTCTAATGACAGTGGCCTCTTTCAGCAACATATTTTAGGAATGGTTTGAGACATAGTCCATGCTGTTGCTTGGTCTCCAAATTCCACAGATCAGTCAGATCGGGCATCTGTGGGATGCGGTGGAGAAACTAGTTTGATCCCTGGAGGGCACAACTCAATTTACAGGATTAATTTACAGAAAGATCTGCCGTCTACATCTTGGTGCCTGATCCAACAGCTTACACTGATCTTGTGGAGAGTGGTCAGTCATAATGAGTCGAGCTAAAGTCCCTTTGTGCTTGTGGCTTTGCAGATTCAACATAAATTTCACTTCCATAAACACCAAAGAATGCAGAACTAAAGACCAATGTGCACAGGACCTTAATTTGGAAATTTACACTGAGAACTGGTATAGTCTATAGGCACGAGACATACACTATAAAGTGCACCATTCAGAACACAGCCAAGATCTCAGCATTTCTCCAACAAACGATCCTGGAGGAGGAATGCCCTGCACATTATAGTGCTTTCCCATCTTCCAGCACACGTGGCCCTGGTGATTTTAAACCAATCAAATATATGTAGACCAATCAGTCAAATATGTAGAGCATTGGACCTCCAGGGCCAGGGTTGGGAAGCACTGCTCTAGGTTCTGGGGTCTAAGGGTTGTCAATTGTAAGAGTTATAAATTATAAATGTAGTTCACTGCTGGGAAGGTGTTTGTTGAAGAATGAGCAGCACTGGTCCTCCAAGTCATGGTCAAAACGCTTATTTTTTGTCTCAGCTGACCACAAAACCTCATGCAACACTTTAGCCGGGTCAGTGTAATGCTTTAAGGCAAACTGCAGACATGGTTTAATGTGTTTTCTTTCAGTAGCACAGGGATGCTGTATAAAAATCTCATGAAGCCACTAACTGGTGCACCTTCACTTTAATCTCAGTCGCTCAGCTCAGCAGCTCCTTCAAAGAGAATGCTAGCCTTTCTCTGGCTTTCCTCATAAGTCCCATTTCTGTTTTTACATGGAATTTTAAAGGACAGCCTTTGAAGAACAACCATGGGTTGTGTGGGATGATGCAGCTTCCATTTCATCACAACCTTGTGCAGGTAAATACATTCCCTCAGAATACACTTTGGTCTTTATTTTCCCTGCTACCCTTCAGATTCACAGTCAGACCACTTGTATTCGATTTTTATTTGACTTTAACGATTCACAGTTAGATGCCAATTGTAAGCCAACTCTGACCTCACTAGGGCAAAAACTTTCATCTGAGCTTACATACACAAACAGCAGCTTTTAGTTAGAGGGCTGAATGATTCTGTAAGATACTGAAGTGAGCATCAGGATGGTTCTGTAGGTACTTGCCATTGTTCTGTGTGTTCGCGCCAATTTTTGTGGTGTCAGATTTATCGTGACATCTATTGTAAGACAACAATGTGGCAGTCACCAAAAGTGTAAAAAAAAAGACTTGAGAGCATTTTACTCTCTGTGAAAAATTAGCATAAGAACGAACATAAAACAACAAACATAGTTAAGAATATCTTGAGGCTCTGAGCTATTATTTTTAAATGAAAAAATAAAACCACTGTCTAACTATAACAATGTGAGATGCACATTGTGTCTTCAAGAAAAAACATCAATTTAATGTGAAAAATATCAGTTCATAACCCTGATAGAGGTTTCAATCAAAAAATAAAGCACAGAATTTTGTATACATTTTATTTAAAAACATATAAAAGTATTAAAAGACAACCAGCCTAAAACTCTATACTTTACATTTCATGTGGTTGCAGCATTGGAGATAAAAACCACATTGCACTAGGAACCCAGAACAAACATCTCCTGGCCAATATACTTACAATCACTGGCCATTCTGTAAAACACATTGCTCCACTTCACCTCTGTACAGTTAAAGGCTTTAGTATCTGTTGACACAAGGCTTATGTTAGACACCCTCCAGTTGTTAAAAGTCAGTTTATGACTGCAGAGCTGCTCCTGGCTTGATGCTTTTGGGTGGTAGACCGCGCTCAACCTTGTAGTGACACTGAGCCAGCACCACACACACATTACCGGACCACTATTGTCAATATCAGTGTTGTGTTGAGAACGGTCCAACACCCAAATGACCAATCAACAGCAGTCCTGTGGTTAGACACTGTCCACTGATTGAAGGGGTAGAGGGGGTGTGACACACTGTAGAATTAGGAAGATGGAAAAGCTCGTGGAGTAAGTTCAAATTTAAGGTAGGTGTTTCTAAAAAAGTGGCCAGTGAATGTAAACCAGACACAGAGAGATGAAAAGAACAAACCTGATAACCATAAAATAAAAAGGGAAAATTAAACCAAACAGTTCTATGCTGTAGTGTGACAGGCCCATAGTGGCAATTTTGTCTTTTACACTAGATGGAAAAATGTAGTGGTTTGTCTGTTTTTGTGATTGAATTAAAGGCCGTTTAAGGACCACAGGAAAACCTCACTGTGAGCTGTAGTGAACAGCTGTGTGCCTGATGGGCTGAAGCTGCAGTGGTGAACGGAGTCACTATGCCATGTAAAATCCTGGAAACGCCCGCTGGAGGAGTCAATCAGCTTCAGCACACGCTCTAGAACACACAACATAAGCACAGGTAGATTACGTCATTGTAAAATATTCACTAAATAACAAACAAACATTCTGAAAGTATCAGCGAAGATTGCGACCAGCTTCTACTGCAAGAATGTTATGATTCAACTCACGGTTTGATCCAGTGGCAAGTATTTGTCCTTTAAGGCTCAGACTGAGAGACAAAGCCCAGTCAGTTAGAGAGACCATCCTTAATACCTGTAACACACACACACACCCACACACACCCACACACACCCACACACACCCACACACACCCACACACACCCACACACACCCA
>JBBJLR010117512.1:0-20027 GCA_037577145.1 Brachypetersius gabonensis | reverse complement strand
CACACACACACACACACACACACACACACACACACACACACACACACACACACACACACACACACACACAAGAGACAGAGCTTTCCTTGACATTGCAGTCAGTCTAACACAGTCTAACAGTCTAAATACTCTGCACCTTTCAACACTTCAATCTACTCCACTTTCTCGCTCACTCATTTTTTTCTCACTCTCTTTCTCGCTCATTTTTAGGAAATTATGGAAGTTATGGCATTGCCAAGAATAATACTGAATGTGGAGTCAAAACTGCAAGATGCCACTGTAGACTTCCCCCACACACCCAAACACTACACACAGCCCTGTACTCACAAGACCCAACAAAACACCAACAGTGCCATCCTGTGGAACACATGAAAATAGAAGCATACAGCGAGAGTGAACTAAGACAAGGAACAAGGCAAAAGACGCAATGAAAAGAAACAAAATAACTAAGTCTGAAGAAGTAAATAAATAAGAGATAAATATGGTAGACAGAAAAGGATACAACTTTAAACTAATACTAACAATACTAATAATATAGGGTACATAAGTGGTTTATTAAAGTTCATTAATCACATCATAAAATCCTAAACAAGTGAACACAAAAACAAAAAAGTGACAGTGGACTATTGCTTGCCAAATAGAATCCCTATTCTTCTATAAAGCTCAGATCTTGATGGTTACTGATCTCGTTTTGTCTCCTCCAGCAGTCAGCTTCAACACATTCATATTCATTTCCATAGCAGCTCGTCCTTGTCCTTTGTTAACGTATGTGTTATAACTGTGTATTATCACTTTAAAATGTTTATGACCTAACAACCACTAATAAACATATTAGTGCTCGTTAGGTCATAAACATCTTAAAGTGATAATGAAATAAAGTAATATGAAACCATTCGCAAATTAATTCCAGCAACACTGCCGTGCCCCAAACGTTTTTCTTTCAAGTTGTACTCAGAAGTGTTTAAAAAAAAAGTCAGAGGGAGATGGAATGACAGCTAAGCTTTCTTTCTATGAGCAGACTGGCACTGCTACACTTTAAACAGCTGTCATAATATTACCCCTCACTCCCCCCAGCTTGAGTTAGATTCCAGTAGCCAAAATATAACCCACCAAGTCAATACTCTTGACCCAAGAAAAATCACTTGTGTCACTTTCCATAATTTACAGATCAAACCCTAAATTTGACACCATAAAAGGACAGCACAACCTGTGGCCTTGACTGCAAACTTGATTAAAATAAAACTATTAATGATCACTGTAACATGAAAAGAACAGTTCAGGACACAGAAATAAAAGAGAGACTATAACAATGGGAGCATGAAAGCCATACAAATGAAACTCAGACAACAGCTGTATTTGAAAAGGAAGGGGAAAAAAAGCACAGTTTACTGTGGCTCTGAAGTGACACCTTGTGGTCTTTTCTGCTATCTGGCATTTCATCAGCTCTCACCTGTTGGATTTTGCTGGTCAGTACAGACGGCAGCTTGACCCTCAGTTGCTCTGTTTCTTTAAAAGACGCAGGAAAGCCACTCAGGTATGCCAGAGTATGAATTCGTACCAGGCTGGGAGCCTCTTTATCAGTCGTCTATGGGGTGATAACACGTTCACAGAAGAAAACAACAGGTAAAGATTCAGGGTGTTAACAGCAGAAGTGTTTACTCCCAATATACCATACCATACCACTTTATTTATAAAGCACTTTAAAACAACAGCAAGGCTGACCAAAGTGCTGTAAGCTCAGCATGTTCACACACATTATATATTTTAGGTAAGACGGTGGTAAATTTAATTTAAATGTTTCCTCAGGCTCACAAGAGAAAGAGTGTTCTTTTTTTCAACAAGATCTAGGTGAATAAATGGAAAACGGATTACTTAGCATCAAAAGGCATCGTTATCACTTTTCTGAGCAGAACCTCTCACCAGATAAGCTCTGGAGACCGAGAGTTTCGGAAGCTCCTTTGGTGCGTCTGAATGTGCTTGATCCGCTGATGAAACAAAAAAAGACACAGAAAGGCACAGACTTCCAGTTACATTCTTCCCAAGTTCTATCTGAATCTCTTTGCATATGCGGAGATAAAATCTCTTGATTGGTGGCTGTCTTTTGGCAGCAGCTGGCTTCAAATAGTCTAAGCTGATCTTTAATGGTCAATAAGTGTATGTGTGTCATCATGCTGATTTAATGCTGCCTGACATCTGAATCAACATTCATCAACTTTAATTCATCGCCTAAACATGGACTGCTTATGTGGCATTTAGGGCATTTTGACTGATGACAAATGTCAACATCTAAAGCAATAGAACTTGAGAGGGTGTGTGTGTTCATGACTTGACTACAGGAATGATGATTTCCTGCTAGATAAAGCAAAGCAGCCCTGAACACTGTCGTAATTCTGCAATAATAAAACGAATAAAAAGAAACTGTCCCAGGACAAATCCAGCCTTTTCAGAATTTGACTGATTCACCTGAATGTGGGTTTGATCCAGGCTGTTTGTAAAGCATTTCTTGTTTGTTAATAAGTTGTTGATCAACAGCAATTTGGGGATATGATGCAGGCCTGTGGTCCCATCTTTTTCACAAACGCACCACAGCTCAAACACTAATAAAGTGTAACTAATCTGTTCACTTTTGCTTTTGTAACTTAAGTGCAAGTGAACAAAATTACAAACTGTACAGGGTGAGTCACAGCGCTGCAACTTGTCTCAGCAGAATAATACAGTTATTGTGAAAAAACACTGTATAAATGAGCAAATCTTGTCTAATATCTGGAGGACATTACTGAATAGCAGAAGTTTTACTCCTTTAGTAACATAAAAATTAAAAGAGATGGTTAAAGTGAATAGACACAACTAAACTGCTGTAGGCTGAATAAAGAAGTCTACAAAAAGCTTCAATTCAGGGACTGAATGGATGAAACCATTTGAACATTTGAAAACTTAGTAGTACACTTGTAGCCTTTTTAATTACAGAAAAGTGAAGCCATGAGACCTTCATTATAATGAAAGACATTGCAATGTCAGTTTGTAGCAGAATAGTCACAATACTAATGTCCTGTATTTATATTGTACCCCTACGTTCAACCACGGAAGGTTTGGCAATTAGTGGTTCTAGATCATGGTGATTCTAGAATCAAAAAGATAGACGGTGTAAATATTTTTTGTATTTGTTGTAACGTGTTCTTTTATTTGATCTTGTTTTGTTGTAAAGCTTTTATGTATTGTTTTTCCGTGATTAACTTTGTACTGTCCACTTTCTGCCATGATAATGCAAATTTCCCACTGATAAAGGTTTATCTTATCTAATCTTATCTTAAGCAGGTGAGCTCACCATCACTCTGGGAGTGGAAGAGAAGAACAGAAACGCTGGTTGAGGGGTGCAGGGGTTTGGCCACCTGAAGGAGCTGCTTTACAGAGGACAGGGCTGCTGAGAGAGAGGGCAGCTCCTTCAGTGTGATGTTAGTGGGCAGTGCTGGGTCCAACACCAGGGCAGGAGCCATGATGCAGTGGGACAGCAGACATTCAAGCCTAACAGAACCAAAAAAGAGGCTCAAAAACAAAGCACTTTAGAAAAAAAAGAGGACTTTTTCGACTGTACTGAGAAAAAGATAAAAAGGAAGCTAATCCTAGATCAACAAAGCTAATCTGATACAGGCCTTGAGAGTAAAAGCCAAAACTAAACTAACAATGGCGAAACATGACACGACGACCTTATTAACTCACTCACAAGGCTTGAATATGTGGGAAAACTGACCTGCACAAGTGAGGCAGGACGATCAAACACTGAAGATTAAAAAAATCAATAACATACAACTGCACAGGCATTTAATCTTAAGACAATCATGATTAATCAGAGAGGGAACAGCTGAAAGATAACACACAACACAAGCTCCAAAGCATTGTCTCAGTTCATTTTTTGTTGAACTATGATGGTAATCAACACGCTTTTATACAAGCATCTTAACACACATGGGTCCAAAAAAAAGCAAGCAGGTTCAAAGTCTGACCCACTGCACATCTTCTCTCTGCTGCTGCATTTCAAACCACACATTTAAGAACAACACGGTTGAGAAAGAGGTGAGTTCAAACAGGAAGTGTTCACACTTAGCCCACAGGCCCACGGACTCAGGGACCACATTCTGCAAAAAAACATGACTGATGAAATCATGGGTGTGGATAAAGTGCCTCTTTGCTCTCCCACCTTCCTTTAGGTGCCTCAGTTGTGTCACTTGCATTCTTCCCCAACTTCTCCCTAAGTGAAACAAAATAAATTATTTAAACGCACACTTAATGGACCTCATCTCCTGTGTGTCTGCCATATCTATAAAACTGCAGAAACAATGCATATTTATCATTACCCCTAGTAATGATAAATATGTACACTGGCTGTAACAGGGTATTTCTGTTCCTGTGCCTTAAGACTGAGACCTGTAAATGATCTGTTTTCTAACTGGCTGCCCTGTGTTGCAGCAACACAGAGACTAAAACTCGGCGTTTTAAAACTTCAGCATGAATGAACATGAATATGGAAATACAGTGATTCCCTACTTTTCGCTGCTGTTATGTTCCAAGAGAGCATATAGTGAAAAACGTTGTATTTTGGTAAAAAAAAAAAAAAATCACGAATATTCACCCAAATCTGCTCCCTGAACACTTTAATTTCATTTTAAAATTCTTAAAGAAAATGTAAAGGTAAATCCATATTCCAACTTAAATTCCCTACCGAGATATGCAACTCGGAAGGTTGACAAAAGTTTACATTTAAAGACAGATTTGTGTCTGAATGCGCTCTGGCTCACAGTGTTCGAGGAATAAAACCTGATCTACTCGAGCTAAACATACAAATGATGGCTCGTTGGAAAGGTCTCCTAGAGATCTACTGAACTGTGGAGCTTGAAGTGTCTTAGTCTAAAAGATATGTATCTCGGAAGGTCACAGGACAAAAGTATTGGGACACCACAGCAAGGTGAAAGCGAAAAAAGGTGGTGGATATTCGCTTTACTGTGGGGATTTCCACGTAAAACTACGAGTGCAGTTCTCAAAAAAAATCGGCGTATGACTGAATCCGCGACTGTATATGGACATGTGCTGATTTTGTGACATCACAAAAATTATGATTCGAAAATGGGCAGCTGAATGAATGGAGGAGTGAATGTACATTAACAATTTTAATTTTCATTACTGAAAAGTGACAACATGACACCTTTAATATATTGAAAGACATCGCAGCATATAACAAAACAATCACAAAACTAATATTCTGTTCATAACATGAAGCCTATCATAGAAAAACCATGATTACAATACCTGACAAAAAATCATTACTACTAATTGGCAAATGAAATGGAACATGCAAGGTATTCAGTTTGAGATCCATTTCAGAAATCCAGAAAACGAAGGTGCTTATAACTCAAAGTAAAGTGAAGTAAAATGAAGTGGCTCCTCACAGTCACGTGTCAACACACTACAGTACAGCACATAATGTGAACAATGTAAAACTCTTTCTCTCTACTTAACCCATTCACCAAGTGAAGGGCAGCCAGCAGCAGGGGGTGCACGGGGAGCAGTGTGTGGGGAAGCTAAATTGCTTAGAGGTACCTCAGTGGTGCCACTAGCAGTCCAGGGACCCACAACCCCATAACCTTCTGATTGCAGAGGCAACTCCCTACCTACTTGGGCACCAAAGGCTCTATTCCAAAGCAAAATAGGTTTCTGTTAGTTGGTACCTTAGTTTCCTCTGTTCCTCCTCGAGCTGGTGCCTCACTGCCCGGAGGTCCTTCAGTAAATGAGTATCTGTCCCGTTCACCCAGGTGTACACCACGTCAATGGGCATGGGCAAGCACAGCCTGTAAGACAAGCCGAAAATACATTAACACACATTATTCCATCTGTACTGTGCATGGTATTTTAAGATCCCAGAGGAAATGTCATGACTGCACAGACACACAGACAAGAACAATAAAAATGTCAAGTCTCAATAAATCCTATACAAAAAACTCTGTTAAAAAATCTCAATTTGAACTACAATATATACACAAACGGCAGTTAGAATAAGACAGAGAAGCTTCTCTTCTGCACTAGAACTATACACAAAAGGATCAAATTGCTCAACTACTTCCTACTATGGTCCTAGTGTGCAGACAGTAAGAGGAAGAATGAAAAGCAGATCCTTAATTAACAGAGTTTTCCACAGGATTTCCACAGTGCGTCAAACAGCCCACTTGCAGGCTGAATACGAGGAGAAAACAAGAGCATTCAGATCAGACACTCACCGTGTCTGGAAGGACTTCCCAGCCACATTGTCTCTGTAGGAGTCAAAAAGAACATGATACTGATCCCGACTCCATTCCACCACCACCTGCCAGGAGAAAACACAATCATCCACTGAATCTCAAATGGCTCCTCACTTGACTTTTAGTGTACGAGTTATTATTTCATGACTCATACACAATTTATTGTGAAGCAAAGCTTTTAAATGAATAGTTCTATGTCCTTCACCTCAAATGTAGTCAATCAGCCAAGACACAGCATTTCTGGTGTCTGAAGTTTGCTTTTGGAGTTAAAGGGCTAATTTAGCTCCTGAAAACATTTTTCAGCAGTAGACTCTTAATTTAGTCACACCGCTTCAGTGTAAAACTAAGGACTATTTCAGGCAGCACCCATGTCTTGGCTAATTTACTATATACTTTCAGTTTTTCTTTCAACTATTCCTCTAAATAGGGTTCATGCTTATAACAACAGGCATAAACAACCACTCAGAGAAATACACACCTAGATGCAAAAGGCTTTAGGAAAGTATGCACCAAAGACCCCGAGTACAATCCACTATTAACGGATCAGAGGATGCTTAGATGTAGTACATATGAGTACATCATGTACAGCACAAAATGGCTTTACGTACACAATATGGACAAAAGTATTGGGACGCCTGGCAGTTCTCTGGTACAGTGGGAGCAGGGGACCCTCTATAGCAGTGTTCAGTATATAAGGGACTTGCATTAAAATAGAGACTTTAATATGGAGTTAGTCCCCCCACTTTGCAGCTATTACAGTTTCCACTCTTCTTGGAAGGCTTTCCATATGGTGTATATGGTCATGTGGCCAACAGCACCTCTGAAATGCTGTAGATTCATCTCTCAGTCAGCTCTCCTGTCTGAGACACACACCAGGGAGAGTGTTCTGGGAGGATTTCTGAGGGTAAACTGACCTCTCCAAATTGGAAGGCGGACACGATCATGAGCACTAGTCCCCCGAAGCAGAGGTAGAGTCCGTATCTGTGGGACAGGCAGGTGTAGGTCTGCCTCTGCAGCACTTTCAGCACTGAACTGATCATCACCATGACTCCCGATCATCATCATCTCCCGCGCACGGTCAGCTTCTCCCGGAGAGAGAGGGCCGGGGCGGAGCGGGACTCATATCGAGGAGGATCGGGACCCAAACACACAGACCACAACACACACTGACCCACACACACAGTGCCAAACACTCCGAACTTCCTCACTGCTGTCTGCTGACGACACCGGCGGGTCACGAGCCTCCCCGCAGGAGAGACGCGCTGACTCCTCCCAGCGGCGGGTGTCTAGCACTGCACTTACTTTCGGTTTAATTTTTAGCTTATTTTCTCTCTATCTACATACACACACACACACACGCGTATGAAACCCACAACCTTGAAAAGTTTGTTCAATTTGATTGTGTGCATGCTTTTAAAACTAAAAGCAAAAAAAGTTAAACAAAAATGTAAAAAATAGGAACGCAAAGAAGTTACATTTCTGTTATATATTATTCAATCCAAAAATAAAGAAAGAAAAACGAAAGGAAGAACAATGAAGGAAGAAAGAAAGACAGACAGGAGAAGAAAAATGGAAAGACGGGAAAGAAAGAAAGGTTGTGCTGAGAGTGTGTTCCCGCTGGGGAGCGCTGTTGCTGTGTTCTTCTCTCAGGGTCTCAGAAGAGCCAGAGATGGGGACTCGAATCTGAGACTCGAGTCGCACTTAAGTCGCAAAAAAACTTGTGAGTTGACTTGAGACTTGACTCGGACTCAGGTGATGTGACTTGTGAGTCATAACTCGTAAACCATGTTCATTTTATTGAATTATTTATTTATATCTCGCAATATTTCCAACGACCCGAAAACCGTTCAACTCGCCCCCGTGTCCCATTACTTTTGTCCGAGGTGAATGGTTTCAGCTAATAACGGTTTCGAGGGGTCGTTGTAAAGCTGTCACCGAGACCTGTCTAACTGTGAAGTGTCACATTTAGGGTGCGAGGTGAATGTTTCATATTTAACATTTAGATTTAAGATCATTTAAGACAAATCCTCCATGTTTGTGAGGACATATCACAGCGCAGTCCCACCCCCTGCTAGTAAGGGGGGTGGGATTGTAATCGTGCGGCGTGGCCAATTCGCATATCTTCTAAACATTTAGAGCTCAACATTTACAGCTATTTAGTAAATATAGCCATTTGTAAATATTGCCACTCAAAGACTTGAGACTTGACTTGGACTTGAGCACAAAGACTTGACTTGGACAAGGTAAAAATAACTTATAACTGATCATCAAAATAACTGATCATCTCTGAAGAGAGCCTGGTCCTCTAGTCTGTACCTTTGCTACCCACTCATATTTTATTTAGTCCGTGTGGAACTGGGTTTTCATTCTCGAGAGCCAGTCGCCGTTTAGAATCGTGTTTTACTGTGTATTTTACTATATTATGGCAGTTGCACGATATGTTTTTATATGAAGAAGCTGCAGCTGTGGTCATGCCGCTCTGTCAAGGGGTGAGAGGTTTTCACCACAGGAAATCCTCATCTCTCTCTTTTTCACACAAAGACAAGAAGAAAATAAAATTTACACATGAAGTCACAAAAAAGCTCCAGAAAATACTGACCCATATTCACTATGCTGTATTCACAAAATGCCGTGGTTAGTAAAGGAGGTGGATATAAATAATATAGATAAATACAAATAAATAAAATTTATTTGGAGTTATCTATATCAAGTCCATTACTGCACATAATAAAATATTGTACATAATATTGTACATGTAATAATAAATTGCACATCTAAGTAGCAGCAGGTTATTGCACAGATTATCGTGTGGGAGTCTAGGGGGAAGAGTTAAAGAGTCTGATAGATTGGTGAATGACAGGGGGAGGAGTTATGGAGTCAGGTGGGCTGTGAGTGACAGGGGGAGGAGTTATAGAGTGATGGATGGGTGAGTGACAGGGGTGGAGTTATAGAGTCTGATGGGTTGGTGAGTGACAGGGGGAGGAGTTATAGAGTCTGGTGGGTTGGTGAGTGACAGGGGGAGGAGTTATGGAGTCTGATTGGTTGGTGAGTGACAGGGGGAGGAGTTAGGGAGTCTGATAGGTTGGTGAGTGACAGGGGGAGGAGTTATGGAGTCTGATGGGTTGGTGAGTGACAGGGGGAGGAGTTATGGAGTCTGATGGGTGGGTGAGTGAGATGGGGAGGAGTTAGGGAGTCTGATAGGTTGGTGAGTGACAGGGGGAGGAGTTATGGAGTCTGATGGATGGGTTTGTGGCAGGAGGTTATAAAGGAGTTATAGCGTTTGATGACAGTGGGGAAGAAGGATTTTCTGTGGTGCTCAGTAAAGCACTTTATGCTGTCGAGTCTATGACTAAAAGAGCTGCTCTGTTTGGCCACAAGACTGTGGTGTGGATGCTCAGCATTCTTTTTCTCCTACTTCTTCCACATATTTTATTTTGCCTTTTATTGCTTTTCAAGTACATTTTTGCACTTTTCTACTTTAAACTTATAGAACTAACTTCTGATCTTCCGTTTTTGTTTCAGGGGTACACATTACATAAACTCTGAATCATTCATATTATTATTTTTTAGATTCATTTCTTAGTTGTAGTCTTGCTGTAGCAATATAGTCTAAACACTGTTGGACAGTGATTGTGTTCTATAGTCTAGACTACAGTTCTATAGTGCAGAGTCACAGCTGTCATTAAAGGACATATCCTATTGGGTGAACACCACATTACACCACTGTAGCCCTTTAATAAAAATATGAGCCTGTATGTCCTTCACGAGCCTGTTTGTCAGTGTTTGATTTCAACCAAGTTCTGTGCAATAAGTTTTGGGAGGTTATAATATGGAGTGATGGATCTGAGTAGTTGAGATGTTTCAATATGTTTCACAGTTCTGCTGCTGTAGCCAGATCAGGCACATCGCCACTACAGGCAAGTGAAGCAGGTGCAGAGGCAGCCATACATACTGCAGCCTTGACACTACTTCCTCTGTAATAACAAATGTGATTGTGTGCTTTGGATCACGAGCAGTTCCTTTTTTTCCCACATTTTCCTCTTTCCTGGTTAATGGTCATCTGTCTGAGAAAATTTCAGAAAACATTTTTCAGTAACTTGTGACCTTGCTCCCTGATTATCATTGGTTTACAGCTTGTGTTAAACTGTTCTGTGGTCATGTTGGTACGGTTTGCTCTTTTTTTTTGTCCTCCAGGAGGTTCATGATCCATTTTCATTCAGTTTCATGAATAAACTATCCAGTACAGTATGGCTACAAACTAAAATGATTTAAAATATTAATAAATACCAACTACTAATCCTTTTAAAAAAGTATCCTAATTACTACCAACTACTTCTACCAACAGTTCCACTAACCACTCCTCTTGATTCCAACTAAAACACAATCTACTACTATCTATTACCAATTAAACTGCATACAAATAATTCTAACAGCTATTAACCTTTAATTACAAAAATAAATTCTAACAAGTAGTAACTATTAGTTATAGAGTAAAAAAAAAAATCGAAATACTACTAACAAAAACAGAATGCAAGCTCACCAACTATTATTCACTAAAGGACCTAATGTAGAATACTATTCAAATTCCTAACTCTTACTAATAAAACGTATTATAACTAATACTTTTTGGAAATGCCTGGTGTATTCCCTGTAACGCCTGGAGAGAGAGAGAGAGAGAGAGAGAGAGAGAGAGAGAGAGAGAGAGAGAGAGAGAGTGGAGAAGACTGAAAGAGAGAAAACCACAACGTGACTAATATCGGTTTATTATAACGGTAAAGAGCTGCTGGAAAACTAAATGAGGAAGAGAGTTTTGATTTCAAGCGCTTGGTGAACACGTGACTCAGAAAGTGCGTTAAAGAGCCGAGCAGGGCGACGAGTTCACACACAATGGCAGCTCACACAGCTTAGGCATCAGACTCTCATCTTCACTGCTGCAGGGGGATGCAGATACACCTACAGCACCATGGTCTGGTTTCTGGAAGGCCTCTGCTCCTTACCAACTTTTCTGGTGATTTGGTCTTCCAGCACGTTTATAGTGAACTATCTGATCGCGCTGTTCCGGCGCGATGTCGATGCCGTCTTCCCCTACATAAGGTAAGAGACTCGATTCTCCTCACTCGACTCCTCCAAGCTTTTGTTCTGGGGAAAAGTGAAAGTAAACAAGAACTAAAGAACAAAACATTCACTCGGTGCTCTATTAAACTTAACTTTTGTGATTGTAACCACTGATGAATGCAGCACTGATTGTTTATTATTTGGCGGCGGTTTTTGCAGCACTCCGTTAGTTTCGTTTTAGCCTGAAGAGTCGTTTGGTGCCCAGCAGGGCTTTGAAAACTTCTGAAGAGCCTCAAAGAAGCTTTTCTCACAAGAGAGAGAGCAGAATAAACGATGTGACGCAAACTCGAAAACGAAAACCTGCCCTTTAAGACCTTTTAGTGATCTTGAGTGCAAGGATAGTCTTCAAAAAGAAAGTAATCAAAAGTTAAGGACACTCAAAAAGAGTTTAACTGCAATATAATGAAGATCGACGTTTTAAGGACAAGCGCCCTTGTTTATTCAGGTGTTATAATCTTCTGAAGTGTTTTAAAGGAGCTGTGTGGTTTTTCAGTGATACTGGAGCCAGCCCTCCGGAGAGCTGCATTTTTGGCCTGATGTCAACAATCACAGCCTTCGCAGGTGGGACTGACTTTCATTCCCTGCATTTTTGTTTTAACAGCGCCTTCAGGGAGAGATGAGTGTCAAATATCAGTACTGATATTGCGTATGGGTGCTAATATTTATGCATATATTCATATTGATACTCTCCATTTGTAAAAGTCTCCGGAATGGCTTCATGCATGAAAAGATGTGAAAAGATTCAAGTTATTAGTGTGATTGTGTCGGCTAGAGGAGCTTTTGAAGGCAAGCGCTTTTTCTGGCCAATAAAACCAGTGTTTGGGAGTCTCTGAACACTGGAGTTATATTAACCACAAAATCATAGTTTGCAGAAGTACATCTAGTTTTATAATGACATTTTTGGAGAAAAGTATATATATATATGAGGGAGGAAAAATATCTGGTCGAGATGTGCAGAGCCTCACTCCTCACTCCCACAGAACCGATCTAGCATCACCTATTTTAAAAATGCCACCTTTGTTAGAATGCATTAATACTGCATAAATACTGACAGCAGCAGGAGATTATTCATCTTTTAGCACTGACCAGGAACAGGTGCCAGTTTAGTATCATCTGAATGATAGACTTTTTTCCCCCGATTAAATAAACAGTAAATAATAAAGAATAATACGTAGAGAACAAATTTATGCACATTTTACAATAACTGTCATGGAAAAATATAAGAGATTACTTTCCCTCTTTTTTCTGTTCATTGGTTGTACATTTTGTGGCAGTGAGTGTAAAATGATCAGGTTGCTATTCTTTGATGACTTATTGCTGTGTGAGCTGTGTAAAAAGTACTATATGTGATATATGTTGTAGGTGCAGTAGTGTTTGTACATCAGCTTTTCTATGTGCCGTATTCCAGCAGCTTCGCTCCTGATTCAGTTTTCTCACACATGCACACACTGCACTTTTAACATTACTATTTTAATTGTCACAAATGTAAAAAAAAAAGTGTTTGGAATTTGAATAAAGTGTGATCAATAGAGTATAAAACAATAGTGACATGCACATTTTACACAGACACACTCCCACAAATTGCAAAAGCAATTTATATATATATATATATATATAGTGTCACTTGTGTCAAAGTTATGGTACATTTTCAATTTTGTATCCAACTTGTGAACTAAAAACTTGCAAAAAATGCCATATTTATGTGTTTTTACTTTATAGTTAACTAGAGTTAGTCAAAGTTCACATGTAGAAAAGACAGACCACCCACCCTCAGCTGGGTTGACTGTGAAAGGTTGTCTGATGGTTTAAAACATTTTAAACTGATTAGGTGACCCAGTAATGGAAAATGTTCATTTCTAACAGAGCTTAAAAATAGTTGATTCACTAAGAAGGATCTTTTGCTAAAAATGTTTTGAGCTGTGGACTGAAGACTGATGAGGAAGCTGTGGGTTAAATCTGTACACATATTATTCTTTGTGACCCATGTAAGAGGATGAACTGCCCTGAATTTCATGACATTTATTTTACATCACAGTTTATTTGCTTTGTAAAAACACAGCTTACACAGCTATGCATGGCCATGGGATTGAGAAACTGCAGCAACCCAAGGAAACCCCTTTCAGTCACCTGATTCCTCAGGGGTGTTGGTTAATGACACAGAACGACACAGCTGATTGGTTTTTAACCACTAGGTGAAGTTTGCAGAGACTGTCTTAAGTATGGAATTTCTGCTCCAGCACTCGCACTTCTCTTTCTGGAGAAAATGAAACATATTCTTCTCTTTGTGGCCCAGCAGTAACAAAACAAGCCCTGACAAGTTGGGCTAGGAGACAAAACCACAAATGCTAGCTAAAGAATCGAAACTGTCTTTCTGCGTGTCTTTCTGTAATCCACACAGACTGAATTCCCACTAAGGGCATTTTCAGTGCTTCCAGGTTTTGTACACTCACCAGCCACTTTACAGGAAACATACTGACTGTTGGAACATACTGTCATGTATGGTCTGTAGTCTATCATAATGTTAGTAATTATGTTAGCGGTTCATTAGTGGTCAGTTTTTAACCCCAGGACTGCTCTTGACTGGATCTTTCTGGGCAATACACTCATACCAGACACCACTCCCCTGTCAGTGAAACTGCTGGGTTGAGGCTGGTCCATCACCCAAATATTTTCTGCTCAGCAGCAGCATGATGATAAACCATGCATGACAACAGTTGGGCTGCAGTGTGGCATTGTCCACCTATATGATCACAGGTCAAATAGATAGTGTAAGCACAAAGCATCCCCCCACACACATTAAAATGCTTCCCCAGCCCATGTTAACAATTGTTAATAATAACTGCAATAGACAATGTATTTGTGGAGCAGTACAGTACAGTTGTCCAGCAATGCAAAAGTCAATATTGTTTTGTGAACAGCAGAATGTTTTTTCATAACATGGTGTATTGACAAAGAACTGATGTGTGTGTGTGTGTGTGTGTGTGTAAACATTTTGTAAAATGCTGTATTTTGTGAGTGGCTGAGCTAATCAGATTGCAATAAGATTGTAGAACCAGAACTATCCATGTAACATTCTCCTTTTTGTCTAGGGCTTGCCACCATGTTTGCCAGGTATAAGTTTGTGCAGAGACTGATTGAGAAAACAGGCGGAATGCGTCCTGCTTTGAACAAGGCTGCTCTCATCTTTGCAGTATTATCTTGCGTGGGGATGTGTTTTGTTGCTACTTTTCAGGTTTGTCCACTAACACTACTGTCTAAGTTATCTACTATCTACTATCTAACGCTACTATCTAAGGTACCTGAAAGCTATGTAAAGTGTTAATGTTACTTCCAGTGATTTAAGTTATACATTAAGAAATTACAGGTGATCATTAACCTTTGGAGAGACTCACTCCTGTCTTGCTGTCTACTACCTGAGCTCTGCACTAAAGGGTCCATATCTAAACCAAATTTTCCTCACTTTTCTGAAGTACAATCTCCAGGCAAAAATGAAAGTATCACCACACGCCTTTGTAGCAAACAAACAAAGCACAGGTACGACACAAAAATACTTAATAATATTCATTCTGAAACTGTAGATCATAGCTTAAATAACAGTTCATTAATGGCATATTTATTTTCGAAGATCAAGTAGAGGAAAAAATATGGAAGAACTCAATGTGGATCTAAAGTAATAAAAGTAATTTGCATGTCTAAAATAAATACTGACACAGGTCAATAAATGCAAATGATGAAAAACAATGATTCAAATTAAATAACAGTAAGGATTATATAAGTCTTTCAGGAAGGAAATCCAACAGAATGGCAAAATATGCTCTCATCTGGACGACTGGATGAAAGGGATATTTAGGGATGAAGTATGAATCTGCATTGACACAACAGCTTTCGCATGGTACTGCTCTAATGAAACATAACTGTCTGGGGAAAACTACTTTTTCACATGTGTGTGGTAAGGCAGGTGACAGTGGTTACCTCAACAGTCAATGCACTGATTCATTTTGGACCCTATTTTATAAAAATATATAATTTAATAATGAAGTCAGTCGCTCTAGCCACGAATTAGTGTTGAAGCTTTTCCTCAGGAAAGACATGCCAACTTGACATGACCATCAAAACCGTCTGGCTGATCTGTCAACAGCTGTCTAAGGAAGGTGGAACCGGTTTAATGTAGAATATTGTTTTTCATTAGTGAAGCCCATGCCTCATACAAATTAGGCCAATCACAACAGCCCAAAAAAGAGCAACAAAGTGCTATTTTTGTTCCTCCATTGCATGATTCTGTAGCATTTCCGCTACTGAAAAAATATGCCATTCATTAAAAGGAGTACATTTTCTAGAACTGTTTGAGGTATGTTTCACAAATAAATTGTGTGCATTTCAATTCACTGTTTTTGTAATCAAAACCCAGCACATTCACATTTATCCATCTCAAAAACAATAACATAAATAGCCAGTTTAATTCTAAAGGAAAAGAAAGGTTTGAAAATGGTAATGAAAAAATGAGTAAGGGCTGTTTTAGAAGAAAATTGGAAGACATGGGCCCTTTAAACCAAATATTTATTCATAAACGCTCTTGTGCCTGCAACAAACATGCCTGTTTACTCTAATGTGCTGTTTTAGGAAACAGAGATGATGATTGTCCATGACATGGGTGCTTTACTTTTCTTCATCTGTGGAGTGGTTTACACCATCCTCCAGACCGTAATCTCATTCAAGGCCCATCCTTTCGGGGCTTCGAAGAGCGTGTGCTGTACTCGTGCCATCTTTGCCTCGGTGGCATTCCTGGCATCATTTCCAAGTATCCTTTTCACTGTTTCAGGACTTAATGGCAAACCAATGTTTTGATAACAGTAGAATTGGCTCTAGTTTAGTTGTTAGCCTCAGTAAATGGTCCCGTGGCCAATTTTCTTTAACATTCCTCAAGCTATTATTTGTGCTGCCCTTGTTAGGTCAACCAAACTCCACTGGAATCAAGACGACAAGGTGTAGTACACTCACTGCACAACAGATTATCCTATATCTATTTAGCTTTTTTGGTCTTATTGAAAAAGTGAGGAAACAAACATGTTTTGTCACTTTTTGTGTCTTTGGTCTCCAGGACTACACACTTCATTTGACAAGTACTGTGAGCGAGTGGATAGTGGCCTTCAGCTTTGTCTTCTTTTTCTTTACTTATATACAGGAGTTTAAGGTTAGTCTTGCAAAAGTAGTAAAAAGAAAGAATTAGAATAGAACACATGGTCATTCTAATGTGACTACGAGGCTAAGTAAAGCAAGGAGGATTAAGAAACAAAACGATTTTCTTACTTTACTTAGCCCTGTAGTCACATTACAATGTGTCTGTGATCATGCTGTTAATAGCATGTGACTGAACCTTCTTCTTTTTGCCCCTTACAGCAGTTCACCCTGAAAGTGAAGGTCGACTTGCGGGAGTTTACATGATTGCACCATTACACTATGACCAGGAGACTGCATTCAAAACTGTTGTGTTGGTTTTTTTTTATAAACAAATGTATATTTTTCTGAAGAATTTGTAACCGTTTTTCTACACATGTATTTTTAAGCCAAATGTATTGTACAATCATTTACAATTTATATTCATTTATTTTTTTAATTATCTGCATTTAATCACAGAATTTAGCACACTGCCAATAAAGGCCTATGTTATTGCTAACAGTTATTGCACTTTAGACTATCTCATCCAACTGATATCAGTGATCCAGCAATAAAAAGTCATGTGATTATAAACTGTGCATGACTCCTGTATTGTGAAATGAAAGCACATGATGTCATTATTGGCTAAGGACAACCGCTTACCAAAACGCTCAGAGCCTGGACTAGGATGATTTTAGCTTACAACATGACCACCATAACCCAAAAACCAATGACAACTACTGCAAGAAAATAGTAGACATCCATCAGAGTGATTATATTGACCCAGTGTTCTCAAATCCATACCTGTCAGACACACTACAGATGCAGCAGATTGAAACAACACTCAGGATTTTGGAAGCAAAGCTAAACCACTTGCGATGGGTTTGGTTATAGAAGCATTTCACAATCACCACACATTTTCTGCATGTGACCCTGATCCTTTTCCTAAACATCAAAACATTTATCTACAATACCATCTACATGAGATGAAGTACAATGTTTACAAGAATAAACAGCACTTGAATCATTTTAGGCAGTTAGTCCAGTTCTCATGCCAAAGGGGGCTTCTTCAACAAATGTTTTGTACGAACTCCTTCCTCTGCAGGTCTGCCTCAGCCAGACAAAAGGCACATATAAGCCACTCATATGGTATCAGTGGCACATACTAAGTCCAACTAGCAGTACCAAGTCTGTCCACTGCATAGGCGTGAACTATAAAGACATTTACCCTGTATGGAGCTAAACAGAGCTATTGACAATATGAAGTTCATGACGAGCTGCAGAATCAATCAGTCACTGAAAGACGATTCGCTGCCCGAACTGTCATCATCTTGCTCTTCTGCCACCTTCTTTCCACCATCTGGCACAGGAGCATCTGGTGAACTGGTGGAGTACAAAAAATAAAGTCAGACTGTCATTACTTTGTACATGTCAATCATTCAAATAATAATACATTAATACCTGTTCGTTTGTACATATGTATAAAAAAAGCAGAAGTTTGTGCTGAAAATACTCACTCTAAAAGATTGGGGTCCAAACCCTCAAGGATCATTTTGTTTTTTATTGCCATCACTGGAACACCCTTAAGATGAAAAGAGAACAGTATTAGCTGCTGGTGGGGGAGGTACGAAGTCAGACCACTGGTTTCCTGTATGTTCACACTTTTTCTGGCAGCACATCTCTGTAATACTCAGCATCACTATCAGCTGTGCCCACTGACTGTTATCTTGAAAGTTCTGGCACCCACGGTCTTAGAAGGTAATCTATTAACAAGCAAACATGGGACTGCTTGCAAAAAGCTTCATTTTGTTTGTCATGCTAATCTGCAAAATCCTACAGTAAAATCACTAGAAATGTTGAGCCAAACAAAAGAACATAATATTAGGCCCCCTGTCAGGGCTAGGCCTTTGTAACTGTCCGATCTTAACCTCTCCCACACACTCCCCTGGTTCAGTGTCTGCTAAAATATCACTGAAGGCCAACCTTCACATTTTCATACTGATCAGGTTGGTCAGCACAGAAGAAGAACTAACAACATAGACCACTTTGAACTTTCTGAACTTCATACGGTGTGTGTATGTACAAAGCGTGTGTGTGTGTGTGTGTGTTTCTCTCACTGAAAACAATAGGGGGAATTTTGTTTCCCCCAAAACACATAAAAAGTGAACTCACCTCATATGACATCAGTAAGTCAATTCAGGTATTTAAGTAATGTTTCAAAATATTGTAGAATGAACAGCCGATGTATGCGGGTTACACAGGTGTGGATATGAGAAATTTTACAGCTGGTTCAGCCAAACAGATCTTTAAAAATCTGTCTGTTTTATTAATCAGTAACTATTACAGGAATTTCACAAAAACATAACATTAACGTACCACTTGCACCATTTTAAGATATCTGGCATATCGTGGGTCCTTGGCTACAGTCATCACATTGTCTGCCACCACCTCTCCTTTGTGCTCCTGAGGGACCTCCTGCGTTTGTGTAGGAACCTGCAAACAGTAAATCAACTGTCAATATGTAAAATATAAATTGTTAGAAAGTCTGATCTGTAAACAGCAAGTAATTAAGCTGGCATGCAGAAATGATAGGTGTAATTAAAAAAAAAGAGGTCACCAACCAAGTCCAGACAGTCAATAAGTTGCTAGTTAAGCAGACTTTATGTTTACAGTCTCCTTCATGAGATGTTGTAAGGCACATACATCAGTGAAGACTGCAAGTCATATAAAAACTTCTGGACTCGGCTGTAACACTAGTCTCTAACACCAGTCTCTAACTGTTATATATCATTTGCCCTTCAAAGCAACACCACCCATATCAACTAGGACAAAATGTTAAACATGAATGCGTGTGGGTGTGTTGCCCACCTGTTTCTCAGCTTAGATACATTATTAATAATCAGTAAACAACCAAGAGATGTATTAAGTATTAATTAAATATTTATGCTGTTTTGTCCAGAATGTTCACAGTCTACAGCCTCACAAAAAGAAGTGTTGTTTGTTTAACTGCAGTTCTCTGACCCTAAGCAGCACAGCAAATACTACTTACTGCAGCACTGTTCATTGTACGTTATTTTATTGACATTATTATTAATAGTATTAGTAATATTTACTGGTGGGCCGTTATTGGCGTTAACGTGCTGTGTTAACGTGAGACTCTTATTGGGCGATTAAAAAAATATCGCTGTTAATCTATTCACAAAGTTGGGTTGGGAGCTGAGTCTACACTACGCAAGCTATGATGACTTTCACGTTGGATATTTTAGTGCGGATGTACACCTACTGTGAAACAGGGACATTACTAGGACTTAGCCTTAGCCCACAGGGCTGTAGGAAGGAATTAGCGTGTATAGAGGGCTAAAAACTTTTCACCAAACCTTTCCTTTCACTTAAAGAAACAAGTAAAGTTAGGCAGTGAACAGTTATGGACACTCATAGTATTGTTCTGTTGAACTGAGTACAAACGGCGCT
>JBBJLR010117497.1:0-20031 GCA_037577145.1 Brachypetersius gabonensis | reverse complement strand
TCAGTTATAATCATCAAAATTAAAAGAAATAAACATTTGAAATACATCAGTCTGTGTGTAATGAATGAATCTAATATTCAAGTTTCACCTTTTGAATAGAATTACTGAAATAAATCAACTTTGTCATGATATTCTAATTTTATGACCTGCACCTGTATACATGCTGCACATGGAGCCTAAAGAAAGGCGCCACATGCATCCTGCTATTAGCTCAGCAGTTGCTTTTTTGAGCATCATTGAAAGAAAGCAAACCCACACCAGCAGTATCTCAGAAAGACATGTAATTGACTTTATTAAGTAAAATTTAGTCGATCACTAAAAACCTGATCTACCTGATCTACTAAGGTCTTCTGGAGATCTACTGAACTGTGGAGTTTGAAGTGTCTGAGTGCTTTCCTTGCGCGAGATATGCAACTTGGAAGGTCGTGGGACAAAAAAATTGGGACACTGCGGCAAGTCACCTTGTGTGTAAACATCCAGAAAAAAAGGCTATTTGCAGTTTCTGTATTATTGTGGGGACTTCTGAATAAAACTATGAGTTCGGTTCTCAAGAAAAATCTGCGTGTGACTGAATCCGTGACTCCTGATCCACGTAAAACTGGGGGATTACTGTAATCAGTTGTGAACAGTAAATGAACGTGACAAAATATTAGAGCTGTCCAGAATGATGACAATAGCTATAGAAGAGTTTAAAATATATTATGACTTATAAATATACATTTGCTTATACTCATAACTTAACATCAAGGTATGTTAACATCAGAGAGCATTAAAAGTTCCTCTGAATGTAAAAATAGCCCAAATTCATCAGAGGTTTACTGTTTATAGTAGCAGTCAGATAGCTGACAAGCCTTACCCAGTTTTAATCCCATGGTAGGAGACGTTCTTGTGCTGGAAAACCGAGTGATCGAGCGGTGAGTGTGGGAACGTAAATGAGTGGGACTGGAATTTAAATGTGACGTTTGCCTTCCCGTCAGTCCCAATCAGTTACGCATCACAGAGAATTCCACACTGCAATCTGACCATGACCGGTGCCAAAACAAATATCTCAGCCTGGGCTGGACACCACCTATATCTACACACAAATAAACAGGTATGTAGGAACTCCTCAGTCTCCTTCATTTACAAATGTGAATCATCAGTAAACACTTATTTCAGATAAACTTATCATTGTTCAATCATTTTCATAAAACCTTCCAGCAGAGTAATTGTTATGCATATATGCCCATGTTGGTTAATTAACATGTTCAACATGAGTCAGCATGTTCTTTTGGCAAACTTTTAGGCCAAAAACGTACATGAAACTATTGTAAATCAATGTCACAGGCACGAGAAAGTGTATTCATAGCTATTTCAGGGTCACGGTAAAATGAATAAGTCTGTGGAATTGGAGCTTTCTGAGTTTTCTATTACTATGTATACAAAGCATCATGCTGTCTTTATTGTTAAATGGACTAAATGGAATGTAGCTTGCTATAGGAGTTACAGTAACGACTAGTGATCTGTGAAGTACATTCTAATACATAACCTTGATTTCTTGTTTATTTGTAGTTTATGAACCAGCCGCATCAGTGCCTGGTACGGCAGCTGCAGCATGTCTGACCCCACGCCTGTAGAGAACCTCCTCGGCACCCGGTACCCTCCTCACTTCCTCATCCCCACCATAAACTGTTTATTCTGAACTCATACACATGCACCGCTACTTTATCCAAAAGACATAGACTGAAATTCACAAACCCTTAAGAACACATACTGAAGTTGTACAGAGTACAGTGTACAGAGCACAATGAAATGCTTACTTGATCACCCTCTTTGCAGACAGAACATAAAGACATAAAAGACATAAAGACATAGCAGTGCAGCAACAATAAATAATCTCACGTTAAAGTAAACACCATTTTAGCTGCAAGTTGCATAAATGTAAAGGGTTAATGCAGTGTCAAGTGTGCTACAGTATTTCACATAGTATGATAAACTGTTACTGTGTACTGACATTTCATTTCATATGTATAGTAAGTTTGGCTACTGTTCTTTTCAAATTAATCTGCTATGTATACTTGTTTATACTAGCTGAAAAGTGACCTTTCTGTCATACTGAACACACCACAGCAGCACAAAATTCTTCCTCTGCATTTAACCCATTCACCAAGCAAGCAGTGGGCATCAGGAACACAGCACCCGGGGAGCAGAGTGTGGGGACAGTGCCCTGCTCAGGGTACCTCAGAGGTGCTACTAGCAATCCTGCGAGTATGAGGTTGAGATGACAATTTAGCTTAATTGTATCTTCTCAAAGAGCAACCCTTATTTCAGGGCAAAAACTCTTTTATTAAAAAAATATCAGGATTGTACGTTTACGTTTACAGCATTGTACTTATTTTATAACCCACAAACATAAATAGGAAAGTGAGGTTCAATAATCCAACACACGATTCCAGCAGGTGGGAATAGTTTTATGAGGGACACATGAAACATGAAACCGTCGGGTCCAAGATACGTCACTGGAAAGAGCGATATGTGTCAGCTCTAGGCCTGGACTCTTTACTGAAGGAGTCACTCTAAAAACGCAATATACAAAGTCAAATATGTGCCAATGTGTGTTTTATGAGCTTCACATAAAACATTAAATGTCTTTCAACTTAATATACCCAGAAAACAACACTGTTCAGTGCTACTTACTTCAGCTTAGCACTAACAGCCTACTAGAGTCTCATAAGGGCATAAATTAAATTTATCGTAAAGGTGTTTTTTCTTTGTTTGCTTTTTTAAAACAAACTTAAGTTTTTATAGACACTATATAGACAAAAGTATTGGGACACAAAGAGAGCACCAACTCCATATTAAAGTCTATGTATGTATTTGTATGCAATATTCTCCAAATACAGGGTGACCCAATTTCATAGTTTGTGCATAAAAGGGGAATTCTGTATTAGCCAGTCACTGAGGTGTAAAGAGTCAGAGTAATTTAATACATAATGCTTCATTGTAGTGAAACTTAACATTTCAGTTTTCTTTGCAGTGGGAGTGATGGGAACCAGGAGTCCTATCCAAAACATAAATGAGGCCATTTTGAATGTGAACATTCACATTTTTACATGAAATGTGGAATATGGAACAACAGACTAAAGTAGCTTTATCATGGAATCATCATCAAATTGTCATCAAAACCTCAAAACTGTTTTTAAACAATGTCTCTGACAGTGTTTTCATGAACATTTCAAGTAATAACTTTCCATGAAGTCAGTTTTAGAAGCATTAGACAGCTGGTTCTTGTCACCACTACTATAAACAGTTTTGAGTGTTTTGAAATGAAGTGTTTTGACTGAAAGCCCTCAGAATGGCCATTTGTTTTGCAGAAAGTTCCTTTTAAATATGTAGCAGTTTCTGTTTAGATTGAAACAAAGATTCATTATTTCTCTGATTCTATTCCTCTTTACTGAATTGAATTGTGAATGTTAATCACTGTACAGCATACCCATGTTTAGCAATGATGTTCAGAAGTTTCTAGTGTTGATGTAAGTGTGAATAATACCAACTATTGTTAGTACAACCCCAAATCAGAAAAAGTTGAGACAGGGTGGAAAATGTGAATAAAAAAAGAAAAAAGCAAGTTATAAATTGTACTTGAATTTTATTCCATTGCAGACAGTATGAAAAATATATATATATTTTTTGTCAACATCATTTGATTTGTAAATAAATATCCATTCTCACCATTCAGGCTTGCAACACATTTCAAAAAAAGTTGGGACAGTACAGCATTTACCACTTTGTACAGTTCCCCTGTCTTTTAACAACACTTTAAAGACGTTTAGACATTAAAGAAATCAAGTGTCTGAGTGCTGCAGGTGTTAGTTTGTCCCGTTCTTCCTGCAAACAACATTTTATGTGCGCAACAGTACATAAAACAGTACGAAAAACGGTACATTTTTCGTTTCAAAATGCGCCAAACATTCTCTATAGGAGACAAATCAGGATTGCAGGCGAGCCAAGCATCCGCAGCATTGTCTTGCTGAAATAAGCAGGGCGTCCTGGAAAAGACCTCGTCTTGAAGGCAGCATTTGTTCCTCCAAAACTGAGATATACTTCTCAGCACTGATGGTGCCGTCGCAGAAGTGCGAGTTTCCTTTGCCGAAGGCACGGACACCCCATCCCATGACAGACCCTGGCTTTTGGACTTGTCTCTGGTAACAGTCTGGACTGTCCTTTTCCTCTTTGGTCCGCAGCACACGGTGTCCATTTCTTCCATAAAAGATTTAACAGTAAACCTCTCCACTGCACAGAGGACCAGCCCAGATGCCTCCGAGCCCAGAGAAGTCCTTTTGGCACAGTACAGTTTTAGCTGGCAGTTCCTGATGTAACTACGTACTGCAGTGCTTGAGAGTGACTTCCTGAAGTCCTGAGCCCACGCAATTACACCATTTATTGACGAATGACGGTTTTTAATGCAGTGCCTTCTGAGGGCTCGGAGATCACGACCTGCGCCCTTGCTCTGCAGAAGAGCATGAAGGCCTCTGTGCATGAGAAGCATCCTAAAGTACACAGGAAAAGACAGGTGTTCACGTTTATTCAGTAGTTCAGCGGATGCAGAAATGCACGGATCTGTCAGCAGAAATCAGTCAGGAGTGTCTGCTTTACAAATATAAAATTAGCATAAAAGCATAAAAGAAAAGCAACCATGCAAATGAATATAGTATATATTATATAATATATAATATATACAGTAGAATGGTTGGTTGCCTTCTCCTGGCAAACCCAGATTTATTTATCAGAATGGCGATTGTGAAGCAGAACTCGCTCCAGAGAACATGATTCCAGTTCAGTGACAGTGTGCTTCACATCGGTCTAGCTGACGTTTGGTAATGCACATTGTTATCTTTCACTTTTTTGCAAGTGCTCTACTGTGACAGAGCTTCTCAGTACGTCCCGTTCACCTGCATTGGATTGCTGTATGTTTTTATTAATCTGATAAATACATATAGTTTTGGCTTTTTAGGACACACTCCGTTTTATTAAAAGAAATGTATTCAAATCAGTGATTCAAGAAAATACCAAATAGCTTGCTATAAAAAAAGTAAGTCCACGAAAGGAAACATCAGGAATGGAAGTACTGAAACTTCAAGACTAACCTTTCCAACACTGAGAGAAAATTCCCTTCTCTAATTCAAACAGTGCTCGAAATGGAACTACCCTGCGCTCCAGAGGGTTAAGGAAGGTGACCCCACTCAGAAACTGTCCAGACTACCATCCAGTGAGAGACGCCAATGGCTAGAAGAATCTTAGTGTTTAAACACCATAGGCCAAAAAACTGGCTCTGCTGGAAAAGCATAAATTAGGTATATGAAGATACACCAACCATAACATTATAACCACCTGCATAATACTGTGTAGGTCTCTGTGCCACCAAACACCCTCGACCCATGGCATGGACTCCACAAGACCTGAAGGTGTGATGGTATCCAACACCAAGCTGTTAGCAGCAAATCCTGTGTATGATCAGTCTATGTACAGCCTTGACATTAAGACTATTGGAGGTTTCTTACAGCTTAGACTTCTGTCCCCAGTTTGGTCTTTGCTCCCGTTAAGCACAGTGTGCTGGAAGCTCCTATGCTAGCTGAATGCGAGCAGACGCCCAGAACTCCAAATTGTATTGTGTATTGATTTGGCATCTGTTCATTTGTGGCTGATGTACAGTCAAGCCTATTCCCTTTGAGATGTCTGACTCAAGGATCAGGAATATTAGATCAATTGTTTGCAACCTACATACATGTGCCTCTGTTACATGTCTCTGTTGAGATACTGGCAAAACAGAAGCTATTATATAGCTGGGATTTTTTGCTTGAAATGATCATAGAACATTGTAAGATATGGAGCCATTCCCATTTCTGGAAGATGAAATGGCTTGTTGTTCAATCCAGTATGTTAGCGCCATTTGTCCTAATGAAGTTAGCATGAAGTGCACTGTATCAAACTAAGTGGCCATTCTTCAAAACATTCTTGTTCGCTCCACAGTGCCATTATTGGGCCAAAGGCCAATCTGATGCAAGGCTTTTTTTTTACCCACATTGTAATTCAGCAGTCTTAAATGATTCCCATCTATCACTGGCCGGCATTAATTATGAGCCTGCCTGCCATGAGAAGATATTCATCTAAAGGTTATACAGTTTGGGCTTTGGAAGAACTCCATTGCTTTAACAAATGAGATGCCACCTCTAGACAGAACAGCTTGGTAAAAGGCAATTTGTAAAATGTGATGGTAATTTGATGTTTTCTGTAAATAAGCATCAGGATTATCCTCATTCTTCTGGATTTGGACTGTATTACTATATTCCAAATAGAGAACACATAAAACATACAGTATAACATTTTATTATGATTCATTTTTATGAGGTCCACATATAATGTTTATGTTTTTGGAATTAAACAGTATTTCCTTCTTGCCTTTAAGATATGTTCTGACTGGATGCCCTGTATGCCCTGTAGTCTGAACTGAAACAGCCTTTCAGCAGGAACAGGTGAGGCTAAACTTATTTTGGTGAATAGGCCAATATATGCAAATTCATAAAAACAACACATTCAAAACAGGCACAAAACATCAAACTGGAAATGTAAAATATTCAATGTTACGGGCTAAATAAAAGTCTTTTATTGTGTGGTGTTTGATTTACTTGAACCGATTGAATCATCCAGTTGCTAAAGAAGAGCACAACCACGTTGTAATCCTGAGTATACACAGTATGATGAAACATTCGAACAGACCGTGCATAACTAAGCTTTGGCCTTCGTGGTGGATGCTGTCCAGTCAGCCAAACGCCTTGCGTCACACAAAATGCTCAGGATCAACAGCAGATGGGGTAGAATAAATGTTACTCTTCAGCACATTATCTCATGCATGAATGCTGTGTGACTTATCTTATGATCATTCCTGGAAGCTGAAATTCTGACCAACTGCTGCATTGTCTGCTACGGCCTTATTTGTCATCCTTTAAAAAGTAACAGAGGGGGTGTTTTAGGCAGTGGGATGATATCAACTAGACCAAATCAGCCCATTCACCTGTAGCAGTTCATCATGGTCAGTTTAGAAGACATACCCTGGACACACTTTGGGCTTTTGGTGGTTGTGGCTTAGTACGCCTGGGTCTGAAATTACAACTGACTTATTAGTCAGAACAAATAGCCCCCACAGGTCATGTGAGCATTCACATATTATGCAGACACACAAATTAAGCAGATACCTCCTTTAATGAGTGAGTTCAGCTACTTTAATGTAGCTGAACCAGTCATTATATTGTACACACACACAAAACCTGAATCATCTCTATAGAAAAGCAATGGAATAGAGTGAGAAGCTCTGGTGCAACCACAAAGGAGACCAAAGTTCTCCATGCCACCCAACACTGTGGGCTACTAAGTAAAGACCCTCGGAGGGATTGGAACTGCATTCTTTCTTAGTGATGGAGCACTTGACAGTGCCTTTAGGATCAGTTGGAGAGTTTGTTACCCGAATGAATCAGCACTAGTGGAATTCACTCATACTCTTGTTGCTAAATGAATCCTTACCACAGCTTTTCAGCATACAGTGTAATGCCTTCCCAGAAAAGTAGAGGCTATTACTGCAGTCTCAGGCATCATAGTATATATATTTGTAACTGATTTATGCAGTTACATTCTAGGTTTCATAAAGTAAACCAGTTCATCTGTTAAATATTGTTGTGAAACGGTTGGAAATACTGTTGTAGTTTGCCATTAATGTTTTTTCCAAGGAAAAAATATTGGAATAAATACAATTAAATCTAAATACAGAATTTTATAAAGCAAGAATAAAACAAGAATGTTTCATTTTTAAATAAAGTCATTAAAATCTTGGTTAGAGAGACATAATTTAACTATCACTTACATTTGACAAATTCCTTCTGCAGCACCAACTGTAACTAAGGGGCTTTCTTGAGGAAAGGTTCGGAAATGGTGTGTTAACACCGGGACATCATATTTGTATTTTTTTTATTCTAAATACTGACAAATATGTCACAATTACTAATAAAACCCATCAATTAAGCCTGCAGCAGTGGCCCCGCCCACTGAAGTTATAAGAAGTCTTTTGGGCTCAGTAACAAAAAGGACTGCTTACTTTTAGGGGATAAATAGAGATTGGAAATCATTTAAAGATGAAATACAAATATTTTTAACATAAAACACATACATCAAAAAGCATACCTCAAATAAATAAAATAAAATACAAGAAATAACAAGGAAAATGTAAGAGATAACAAAAATTTATTCAGAGTAATATAAAGGACAGCTGTTGTTTTCAAATGTTGTAAAAATAAATAAAAAAATAAAAATCAGTGATATATACTGCATATGTTCAGCTTTTTTATTTGGATAAGCTTGCATAAGAGGCAGTGATCCACTCTGGTGGAAGAAGAATGTCAAGGCTAAATAAAACGTCCAGCAGAACATTATATCCATTATTTCAACGGCAGGAGAGTGGCTCTGCAATGGCACATTAACTCCAACAGCCTTGATCCACTGATGGTCTTAATTATTAACTGGTGGAGCAGAAGTGTCAGTGCTGCGACCTGTTAAGTGGTGATGTGTGAACGCCTTGATTCACACGTTGTATTTGTCTTTTTTGCATTCAGCAGTGGCTAATGGCTAGCAGGGAGATAAGCAAGCTAACACATGCATCCTGTCTACATTCCCATTATGAACACTGCAGTAATGGAGTGTTTATCTCAATAATGGCAAAGACCTCAGTGTGACTGAGTCTGTCTGAGAGGAGGTGTGTGGGAGTAATGGCTTGATAAGGATGGCATAAACACACAGGGTTTTTACATGAAAAAGGAAACTTCTAAGCTTTTCTTCCAGTTATAAGCTCAAATATTCTCTTCAGTTTGATGTCTTTTCCAAAGAATTCTGCTGATACTACAAAATGACGAGGAAATTTGTGGTTTGGCCCTGTTAATGCCCCTAGGGATGCAGGTGATGCAACACTAGAAAGATGGTGCAGCTCTAGTAATGCAGGTTTATTGTAGCAGTCAGAGCGGTGGTGGAAGTATATATTGGAGGGGACCTGCCCCCAATATTTAAATATGCTCTAAATGCCCTCAATATGTTGGCTTATTATTATTATTAACATGCACTGATCCACAATAAAACTAAACCGTTAGCATCACTCACACCTACAATCAGTTTAGAAATTCAGATTCAGCTGACGGACTCTTTGGAGTGCGGGAGAAACCGGAGACCCCAGAGAAAACACACACAACCAAAAGGAGACACAAGGCCAGGACACGGGCAGCACTACTCCACTGCGGGGCTTACTTCTAAATCTCTATAACTAAAATCTTTATTTACATTAACAACAAATTTTGTATAAATGCATTAAGCTACCAGTTGTCTGCTGACACCTCTCTGGCAGATCTGTGTAGACGAGGCTTGGAATCTCAGACCATACATGCCCTGCTGAAGATCGCTTTAAATTTTTTGCTCATGATTCATTTATATAATTCCAAAAACCACACAAGCCTATCGCCTTCATCACTGCCGTGTGCTAAGCTAGCTGTTGATCGTAACTTGCAGACTATAGCTTGCATCCTACACAAACTGTATTTCATTACGTAAAAATAATAATAAAAATATCCAGTTCAATTGAGAAGATTTTATCATAAATCTAGTTTATATATCCAACATTTTTCATTTTTCACATTTTTCATTACAAGACTATTCTGTTTATCTCCAGATGTTTTATGTTAATATTTCTTCCAGAAATAATGCTTAAAGCATCTGCCAAAATAAAAGAATTTCCTAAGATAACATCACTTAAAGCAAGTAAATATATCTAGAATTAAGTGAATAATATTGTACTACTCATGCAACAACCTCAAAATGAGAAATGTCAAGATCAACTCAAATGAACATGATTTCATTTGTCAACATCTGCTCAGAATACTAAACATATGCCTTCTGAAATGCTGATCTAATGTTTAGCCGTGTGTCCAATTAAATGTTCCCTGTGTTCCGCAGCTTAGTCCTAGAGGATGATAGGGATTCATGCTCTGCTTCATAAGCCCACAAAAACACCCACAATTCTATTTACCACCAGGATCACTGGACTTGGTGGACCATGGTGTAGCATTCGTGCAAAAAAAGTCAATTTCCCTGCTGATTCACAGGACCCCAGTCTAGCCTCTTAATTTCCATTTTAAAACAGCTTTCCGACTTCCGTCCGTCTGCAGGAATGAGAAAACCTTCTCCATGGTTCCAGAAACCAGTTTGTTGGCACAGAGCCTGCAAAAGTCGCTTTGATTCTGTGAGTAGGCTGAGGTTGACCTGACCCAAAGGAATTTGTTGTGTAATATCCTGCCCTTCTGTCACCAATTAAGACATTTTTGAAAAGCATTTTCAGACTAAATGGAAGTAGAAGTGCAAGAACAGAGTCTCTAAAATTCTCTGAAGCGGGACGAGTCATAAGGCTGAGAAGAATAACCAGCAAGACATGACAAGTGCTTTTCCTGTAAAAATGCATTGGATATAAGAAGACAACGTAAGTGTAAACAGCTGAAAGTTGTCTAGAAGCTGAATATAATGACGGTTTATTCTTTTGAAGTGGTTTAGTCCCTGTGGCCCTGTGGTGGAGTGGCCAGCAGAAAGTCATTTATTCAGCTCCAAGCTCTCTTGGGAGTAAGACTGAAGGGAAATAAGTCCTTGGGTGTGCTAGTGGCATTTGCTGGGAGCTTAATTAATGGCCTGTGGTTGTAAAAATGAGGCCACTGACACTTCATCTAACTTGTCAGTGGCACCTGTAGTTAAAAAGCGTCCTTGTCTACACAATTACTCCAGCCAGGACTTCTGACAGATCCAGCTTATTATTATTTTGTCCCTGCTCAGTATATAACAGAGTCATTATGACAAATACTGACTCAGCTGCTACTGTGTTAATATTGTAGTTTTTAATGCCATGGAGCCATTAAATTCCTCAAGAACAATTTTTGTAAATAAGATTTCTTTTAAAGTATAAAGAACCTTCACATAATGTAATGAATCTTTACCAGATTAGAGGTTATTCAGTCCTCCTTTATGTAGAGGTTCTTTAAACTGGAAGTTCTTCACACCTTTAAGAAAATGTTTTTCAAACTCATCCACTGAAAGACTCTTTAGGGAAACCTGAAATGGTTATTCTATGGCATCACATAAATATACCTTTCTGACCCCATTCTGACACCAGGAGCTTATGTGATGAAAACATAATACGAGAGGAGGGGGTTATAAATCCCTACTATATATCACTTCAGAACTGGTTAGCAGATGTAAAACATTAAACATTAGACTACGATGAGAAACCAGGGCCTGCCTTTAAAAATCACATGGTGAAATGTATGGTTTAATGAAAGTCCAGTCGTGCAGAAATAGGTAGGAATACTGGGGACATGTCCCTACCAATATCCAGCAACTACTGGATTGTCCCTAGTGATAATTTTGATCAAAATATTAAAATACAAGCATCATTGTCTGTCTGGGTCAAGTTAATCTAACTGATACACAAACAGAAAATAGGTCTTTTCCACCTCCATTATGAATCCTGCCTCTCTAACCCAGAATCATTAATAGGTGTAATTTTTGCTAATGTGTTGGAGGGTTTAGCTACATTTGGTAGCAAGTCCACTTGCACTAGTCCACTAAAGGAAAACAGCATCCTTTTACTAACAGTCCAGTGCACAAAAATACAGGAAAACATTACAGTCATTTGGCGGTAACTTTTATCCAAAGGGACTTAAAAAACGAGGAACACTTAAGTTTCAGGACAGTGTGAGAACCAGAGGAGTTCTAAGTGCTAAAATCTTTATGTAGGAGTGCAAGGTAGACAGTGCCCCAGGAGAGGAGATGAACAGATGAGTCTTCAGGAGTTATTTGATCGAGAGGGATTCTGCTGCTCTGGTCATTCCACCAGGGAACTAGAAATGAGACCAATCTTAGTGGTGATTTTTTTTCTAACCTGTGCTTATAATTAAAACATCTTTATAATGGGAGCACAGTTTGCAAAGAGGGTCTTGTGTATTGATCTGAACAAAATGAGTATAATGTGAGCAAAATACAAGCTGAATTCAAATTGAGAAAATGATTAACAGCTAATGTGCAGTGAGCACATAGTAATACGTGTTTTACTTTCACAGATACAAATAAGCAAAGGGGAGGTCTGCTCTTGAACTTGTTTCAGCTGTACACATGTTGTATTATTGTGCTTGGTGTTTATATTATTCCAGATGCTTGAGAGCTGAGATAGTTTCTCTGCGATTTGTCTATCGATGCTTAAAGCACAGGCCATAAATCAGTAGTCTCAAAGAACTTGAGATGTATTTAAAGAACACACATTTCATTCAGTAAACAAACAGACCAGCACAACAAAATGCTCCTTTTTATGTATATATTGTTCTGTCCAGGAGTTTCTGTTTTTGTTTAGGACTGTTAAGTCACTGGGGTTTGTGTGAGTGAGTGTGAGTGCAATCATTAGGTGCCAGGTGTGTGTGCAGCAGGCACCAGGAGACAGGCACCTGTTGATTTGTCCCCGTCTCTGGTGAGTGTTGTTAGTGTCTGTGTTGTGTGATTTGTTTGTCTCGTGGAAGGGCTAGTTGACCTTCACTTGTACCCGGTGCTGCGGCACCGCTGAAACCGTACCTGTCTGCAGTGCCGGACACCAGCCTCTGCGAAAACGCACCTCTCTGCTCGTTTTGTGAGGAAGACCAGGTCAGGATCTGTGACTGTGCTGCTGTGAGTGCCTGTGGACTTCTTCCCGGGTGACGGTTCAGCTGGAGAGTGCTGCCTGCCACGAAGGGACGAGATCAGACTGAGATCTGTATCTGTACTCTGACTTCTTATGTTCTTCCCTCTCCCTCTCTCTGTCTTTCAACAGGAGCCTATACCCTCATAGGGCAAGAAGGGGGAATCATCCTGGACAGGTCACCAGTTCATCACAGGGCAGACACACAGACATCCACTATCTCCCACTCACAAACATGCTCATCTAAGAGCAACTTAGCATCTCCAAATCACCTGATGTGCATCGGGACTGTGGGACTGTGGGAGGAAAGCAGAGTAGCCGGTGAAAACCCACACAGGCCCAAGATATTCTTGCTGTGATGGGACAACACTACAAACACCTCATAATACATTTATAAACAATACCATAATAGTACATTTTCATGTATTTTATAAAAATGCTCCTAAAATAATCTTTTTCTGTATCTTTCATTTGATGCAAAGTTGTGTTTGTGAGCAGAGAATATCTCAACAGTGTATCTCTGTGACTTTTTCTGAGTATGTACAGTAATCCTCATGTTGGCCAACTGCCATAACTCTTGTTGATTCTGTGATCTGTTTCCACAGGCCTGCGTTAAATTCCCCACATGATAAAAATGTGTCTGTTTACATTTTGATAAAGCCCCATTGACAGTAGCAGAGTTGTCATTATGGCACGTCCTGTAAACCCCTCGATACCCAAAAGGAAAATGTTTATATGTGCATGAACAAACATGGCAGCAGCTTCTTTCCCCTATTGCTGGGTCTCCACATAAAGTAATAGCACACTGAGGTGCAGACTTGGTGCTAAACCTGTCTGTGATAAGACATTTAACTCAAGTTCCATATTTCAGAGGAATTTCTCAGGCTCTGTGCTAACTGAGCTTTACAAAACAATGCGCGCAGAGGGAGAGCAGAAACAAGATTTAAAAGCCTCTCTCTCTTATTCTTGTTCTCTCTCTCTCTCTCTCTCTCTCTCTCTCTCTCTCTCTTTCTCTTTTTCTTTAGGATGACTGGAAGATTGTGCCTCTGAAAACTGCTAATTCTTTCCACATTGCTTTTCTCCCCTGACCTGGAAACTGAGGTCCAGCAACTGAATATACAGTGACTGGACACTTGTTTGTATAATTGCATTTGTCATGCACCTCAAATCTGAAACTGCATTACACGCCCTGTCGCAGGGGAATAATGATGGGCCCTGGGCCTGCACCCAAGCCTGGTACCCAAGCAGACACATCTAAGTCTGACAGGCACTAATGAACCCATTTCTCTAATATTACTTACCTACTAGATACATAAATAAAACCCAAGTCAGGTCCAAACAAAATAGTCCTTTATCATTTGAATTGAATAGATTGCAAAAAAAAGATGCTATGAGGTTCTACAAGGTGCACTGGACGAAATCCCATTCAATCCAAAAAAAAGTTTAGACTGTGTCATTGATATATGTCTTGAATGTGTGTGAAAATCTAAATTGTTATGATAAAATAGGTATTAAAAGGGACATATATTAAAATATACTTTTATGCAAATAAGCTGTTGCTGGCCACGACCCACCCATCCCACGTTTACGCTTATTTACCACACGTGAAAATGGCAGAAAACAGAGGCGCCATCCAGCCCTATATGTTGACCCCGAGTCAGACCAAGAGCCAGATGAACACAACACTTCATGTGTGACTTGCCTTTGGCTGTAGACATAGCACTCGGTGTCTCATGCATGCTCAGAAAACCACCAGACAAAAATGGTGGATCTCCAACTAATCTACTGGGTGGGGGCTCGACAGATGACGGGTTGTTTTTAAAATTTCCTTATCCTGACGCCAGCATAAGGGAGCCGTCCAAACAGCTCATAGAAGCATATGACTCCTAACACCAGTTGACTCACAGAAAACTGATGGATGGGTTTGTTTCGCGCGTGAAATGTTTATGGAAGCAGTAGAGATGGAAATACAAAAGGATGCAAAAAGTGAGTTTTGCATAATATGTCCCCTTTAATATATCATATAATCAAGAGTTAGCATTAGCATGGTGGACCTTGTTCGGCATAATTGATTTGAACAGGAAATATTTCTTGTAGTCTCGATGTTCTCCCCATGACCGTGTTCTGGGTTCCTCCCAAAGACAGGCACCTGAGGTGAACTGGAGATGCTGAAGAGCACAAGGGTGTGACTGTGAGTGTGTGTCTACCCTGCAATGGACTAGTGACACCCCCACCCCCCCACCCCCCACGATCCTGGTGAAGGATAAGTGGCTCAGATGATGGACGAATTCTTTCTGGTTTATATTGCCAGTCAACACAAAGCAAGACATTAATCACAAAACATAACCATGGTTATACTGTGTGTTAACATTTATTTGTTTTTTATTTAGATATCTTTAATATAATTACAGTTAAATCTTTTCAAATATACTGTAAATACTGTCCAATTGAAATGCAGGGCTCTACTAATGTGCACTTCTGAGAAGGGCTCTGTCATTTCTGTTGCCCTCAAGAAGGCAGTTGGCCTATTTTGATTGTACACATGCTAATTATCAAGTGCCTTTTCATTTTAGTTAGGCTGTTTGTTTACAGATTTTTTATAAATGTTCATATAGTCTTGCTTCTCTTTTCTGGGCTGGATAACTGCCTGCTCCAGTGGACGACACTGATAATGAGCCTCACAGTAGCATGTATTGTGGTGGAAGTCCAGTGGAAATACAGGCTGTATTTCACATTAGGCAAATATCGGACGACTTTGAAGACAAATAGGTCTTTATGCCATGCAATTTAGTGTAAATTGTTCTGTTACCCTGATCCAGGGGAGGGTTTATCAGGGTGATTGAGTGACCCAGAGCCATTTAGTTCTCCTTTGAGATGTTTTATCATAATAAAGGTGGGGTGGATAAGATAAGATAAGATAAGATAAGATAAGATAAGATAAGATAAACCTTTAGTGGGAAATTTACAGCTGTTGTAACAGGCTGCCCCTCACTGGGGGCGCCTGAAGTACACATATGGAACACCATGAGCAGAATGTGTTGTTCTTCTGCAAAACCTAACCAGGTTAAAAGGACTAAAGGACTAAGGGTTTTTTTTAATTTAGTTTGGAGGCTCTGTGCCAAGTTGTCCTCTCATCACTGACATATCACCATACACCATCATATACACCATTTGTGAACAGCAGCCACACTTCATGTGAGTGGATTCACGATGAATGGATGAGAATAACAGGTCTTAAATGACTTCTCACAATCTCATTAAACTGTTTACATTACCAGTTTTCCACTTGTGTTTATATACCAGAGCTAACTCATCTAACTTATTTTCATAAATATATCCCCAAAATCTCTCAACCCACTCAGACCAGCTCTTCACCAGCTGGTGAAGATTTTTTAGGATACAGAATGATTTGTTATAATTAATGAATATTGAGTGTGAACTATAAAGAACAATTCAACATCAGTGTGTAACAGTGTATAACCAGGTCTGTTTTAACAAACCACCTCAGGAGTAGGACGACTGATCTAAAATCAATTTAGGAAATGGATTTATTAAATACAATTTATAGATCCTGGAGGAAAGTCCCCTGCATTTAACCCTTTCACCAGAGTGAGGCTGTGGGCCGCTGACAATGGCACCCAAAGAGCAGTGAGTGGGGAAAGTACATTGCTCAAGGGTACCTCAGTGGTGCAACTGGTGGTCCTGGGATATGAACCCATGACCTTCCAATCACAGGGGCAAATCCCTAAATACCAGCTACTAAAAACAATTGCTTAAAATATTTGGTGTATTATTGACTTCTGATAGTTGTTCAGTTTTAAAATAAAGAGACAATTTGAACTCGAAACATGCCTTGGCTCAACAGCTACATCTATGGTGAGTGGAAATGTATGAATTTGTCAAACTATTTCTTTAAGAATACAATGTACCTTTTGAGATAGCAATGCTATGCTAATTTCCTGTGTAGTTAAATGTGAGAATTTTGTAAGGACTGAGGAAGAATTTCAGTGCAAGGTATGAAATCTTCCCCAAAGACAGGCAGACAGCTTGAGATGAAATCTCTGGAACAAAAGTGCACCATATGGTGCTTTTCTCACTGCGCCAGCACTGAGCTGTGCAGATGTTTATTAGCTTTGAAGCACGGCAGCCACTTTCTGATTGGTAGAAATGTGCACAATTATGGATGTGTTTCATTAAACTCTCAGTAACATCATCTAGGACAAATGTTTGATGGCGCCATCTTCCATACACAAGCACACTGTTCTTTTATTTGGTTATTGTTACAAATCTACAGACATTTGCTGTGGCTCACAAAAAGCCTTTTTGTGTTCACGTCTGCTTTGTGAGGGACAGCACTTTACAAGGTGGTGTGATAATTTACAGGAATACTGTGTATTTCCACAGAACCGTACAGAGCTGTGTTTTTATTTGTTGACAATACAGAGTCTGGAGGTTTCCACAATCTACTGGAAATCTACTGCGTGTCTATATTAATTGTACCATGCGTCATCTGCGAATCGAGCCAATTAAGAATGATGCATCCATTTAGAGGATTGTGCTGTTGGGCAGGGTGGAATGGAGAAAGCAATACAACAGATTTATCATTTCATTAATGGAGAGTCTGATGCCACACCATCTGCTGCCTGCCAATGGCAAATGGCAAAGCGGGGCACAATTGAAACGTCAGTGAATGACTGAGTCAAAAGTCATTAAGATGAACAATGAGGGATGCTGATTACTACCAAGTGAATAATATGAGAGTCTAGAGAGTTTACTGCAGTGGCAGAGTGAGTATATCAGTCATGGCTATTAAAACTAGGCCTTCAGTTTGGGCTATAAGCATCACAGCACATCACAAACGGAGGAGAAAACACACTTCCACAATAATTCTATTTCCTGCTCGTGCCCCTTTAAGATTCTGTTAGTATGTTGGTGCTAAGCTGATGACATTGCACATGATTTTTTGGACTGTTTTAATATAAACATGGACATCTGAAGCCCCTCTTCTGTTGCTCTCTGAGTTTGCACAGTGGATTAGAAACATGTCATCCCAGATTCAAATCCAACTGTGAGAAGGTCTTAGGGCAGCTGGTGGCCTGGTGGTTAGGGAGTTGCCCATGATATCAGAAGGTTTTGTGTTTGAATCCCAGGCAAGATCCTGTCACCACACTCCGTTCCCTGTATTGCTAGCCACCCACTGCTTGGTGAATGGGTTAAATGCAGAGAAAGAATTTCACACTGTTCACTCTGTGTGCTGTGCTGTGCGGTGTTGATGCATGACTAAGAACCACTTTACTTTACTGGACAATGAGAAAGACATTCCATGTTTTATCTGATGCTTGATATTAACACATATTGAAGGTTGCATTTCTAGAATGACTCCTTCAGTACAGAGTTTTGTCAAAGAGCTGCCACTGTTCAATTTGGCTTAACTCCAGGTGAGTTAACTTTCCTGGTGAGTGAACAAGGCTGCCTTGGAGAAGGATGTTGCTATATCGTAAACTTTTACTTTACTGCAAGCCGCATATATACAAAGTTTCATTGATGTTTTTTCACAAAAACCATTGGACTCTAGTTCACCCAATTCCCTGGACACAAAAATCATTTTAAGACAAATATGTTAAAAATGTGAATGTGAGTATGATAAAACACCCAGGGCTTGGCCGGCTCTTAAGCTAGTGAGACACGAGGGGGGCGGACACGAACACCAATCACAACACAGACACTTAACTCTTAACTAGACTTAACAAGACAGATTACACACAGGTGACTCTTAGGGGCGCCATGAAAATGGCAATCAGCCATGAAACAATGGACTCTGTGTCAAACATAACCCACAACCCCCACTTGGAGACCAGGGGGACATGATGAAAACTCCTCAATACTGAGACCGTGATGGATAGTGTGCAACGCTAAAGACACTGCACACTCTTGTGCGGAGTGAGAGATACTGGAAACCGTTCGTCATCCCTTCATTGTGGACCTGTGGTACACCTTCAAGACAGGCGACAAACTGTACCTCATACTGGAGTGTCTCAGCGGTGGTGAGCTGTTTATGCAGCTGGAGAAGGAGGGAATCCTGTTTTTATCTGGGTGAGATCACGTTGGCGTTGGGACACCTCCACTCCAGTGGCATCATCTACAGAGACCTGAAGCCCGAGAACATCATGCTCAATCATAAAGGCCACATCAAGCTCACTGACTTCGTCCTGTGCAAGGAATCCATCCATGATGGCACCGTCACACACACGTTCTGCGGCACCATCCAGAGATTCTCACCCTGGCGGGGCACAACAAGGCGGTGGACTGGTGGAGCCTTGGCTCCACATACAGCAGAAAACAGGAAAAAGACCATTGATAAAATTCTGTCCTTCCTCCGGACCTCACACCCGACGCCAGAGACATGATCAAAAAGCTTTTGAAGAAGAATCCGGGACAGAGACTGGGCTCCGGCAAGGCAGAATGTGCAGAGAACCAAAAGCCTGCTTTCTTCTGGCACATCAACTGGGAAGACCTATTTAAAAAGCGAGTAGAGCCGCCCTACAGGCCTTCACTGCAGTCGGATGAGGATGTCAGTCAGTTTGACAGCCGCTTTACGAGACAGACTCCAGTGGACAGTCCTGATGACACGACTCTGAGTGGCAGCATTGATCATGCATTTGCTGGTTTCACCTATGTGGCCCCTTCAGTGCTGGAGAATCTGAAAGAGGGGTTCTCAGTAGAACCACAAGCTCGTCCTGTTATCCTGCATATCGCCTACATCATCAATGGCTTCCTAACAACTGGCCATGTCCCATCTGCTTTCAAGTCTGCGGTGGTCACACCAATTCTGAAGAAACCCAAGCTGGACTCCTCAGATATCAACAACTACAGACCAGTATCTCTTCTCTCATTCCTTTCAAAAGTCCTGGAATTGGCTGCTTATAACCAGCTTAACATCTTTCTTTCTCAAAATAGGCTTCAGGATGCTCACCAGTCCGGGTTCAAGGCTGTGCACTCTACTAAAACGGCACTCCTAGCCGTCTCTGAAGAGCTTTATGCAGCTAGATCAGCCAACCTGTCTTATGCTTTGATTTTTTTTTTACTTTCTGCAGCCTTCGACATGGTTAATCATCAGATCCTCTTGGCTACTCTCTCCAGTCTTGGGATATCAGGCACAGCCTGGCAATCGTTTGAATTCTACCTTGATGACTGGAAGTACCAGGTAGCATGGCAAGGCTCCCAGTCTGCCCCACGAAGATTGTCCACTGGTGTAC
>JBBJLR010117468.1:0-20039 GCA_037577145.1 Brachypetersius gabonensis | reverse complement strand
TTTTATTATGAATGTTGATTAGTTGTTTCAATGTACAGCACTTTGTGTCAGCTGTGGTTGTTTTAAAGTGCTTTATAGATAAAGATGATGATGATGATGATGACGACTATTAAAGACCTGGGGCACTGACAATAAAATTACTTTCATGTAAAAGCTACTGTTGACGCATTTCATTACTATAGAAAGTCAACACAGCAAACTAACAGACTAGAACAATGTATTTGAGTGTTTATGTTAGGTGTAGAATGTTTTAATAAGTGAAGCCAGATAATATGATATATATTAATAGCCAGTTAATATGAGCGGCACAACCAAACATACAAAGTTCACCTCTAAGACTTCTGATTCCAAAATGAAAGCTAATCTTAATATTTCTTTTTTTCCCCATAAATTCACCAAACATACAAGCTAGTCACACGCTGATATGAACATTTAATATCACACTGATAACTTGTTTTCACTACTCACAATATTGTATTAAATACTGTATTAAAAACAGGCTATACAAAATAACACATGTACATATGTCTAGAGTTCTGAACACCAGATGCAATGTGTACTAGCAGTAATGTGTTGTTTGTAACTATACTTACATATTTACATTTGTATTCCTTTGCTATATGATATTACATCCCTGTCATATTGATATATTTACATTTACATACCCTGCTTTTCGAATATTCTATTTGAAAATCTACTGCATGAAGTATTTGATTAATCATTCAAATAATCTCCAGATCAATTGATTGCTAACACAGTTGTTAGTACTAGCAACCTGGGCTATGAAGGAGCTCAGAACAATAAGCTACTAATCCAGCTGGACACACATCAAATAAAGCAAGACATCACAATGTGACACTGTAGTGGGACCTAAAAAAAAATCTGTACAGCAACTGACAAAAATATAGTGACACAATTTCAAAGCGTTCTTGGTAACAACATTGTGTGCACGGTAAGTTTGAACTGCCTGCATCTTCAGTGACCATTACAGCTTTATAAGGCATGAGATTAAAATTCATTCAAGAAACATTCACAATAAGACTAATACAATTGTTCCAAAGCTGCCTACATACGAACAGATGTACGACAGAGTGCTGATGCTGGCTGATAAACAGATAACATTCCGCTGCAGACTTTGGACTTCAGCCCAAGCCGTGCAGGGGTGTGAGTGACTGGTTAATGAGTAACAGTCTCTCACTGCTCTTTCAGTTTTCTGGTGAACAGTCACATCACCAAGAACAACACACCCACAAGTATGGTCTGATGGCTCTAATTCTGAATCAGTGCAGGAGATTCATACTATATGAAACTTGTATGGGAGGGTAATTCTCAAATTGATGACCTTACAATGTGATTACAGTACAGTGGCGTAGAATTTGAAAAATACTGACTACACAAAAGTGCTAAAAACAAAAAAACCCCAAAAAAACTCCAATAAATATAAAAGAGATTTTTAACATTATTATTATTGCGTTATAAGACACAGAGCAAAAAAAACCTTTAACCATGCAATGCACCAATGAATAATACATTCATCATTATGACTCTGATGCTGATAACTAGGGGTAGGGTGTGCGGAAAGCAAGGCTGGGCCACAGAGTAGCATAGCACCTCCCAGCCAAACCCAGCCAAGCCCAGCTTTCTATACACTCTAATCCTGGTGTGACATTCCTCACCCCAAGCATTCTCTCACACTCTCTTACACCCCCTCTCTCACTCACTCACTCACCCACTCACTCTTCTCCCTCACTGGCGCTGACTCACTTTTCTCAGTATCGTCCTACCGATCTCACTTCCAGCCTATCTTGCTCAAAGCCACACCCAGGGGCAGATAGGAAAATAAGTCAGAAGGTTGATCACTGACAGTCATGAAGAAATCTGTGCAATAAACACAGATGCATATCGCTTAGATCCTCCATTTTGCCCCTCCTCCCTGCCCCCAGGGCAGGAGAAGGGTGTCTCATCTAGGTGGGGTTTGGGTGTGTGCAGCTTTCCCTTGTCTAGATAGTATAATAAAACATCAGAGCCACAATTTCTCACATACACAGGAGTCCGTAACTGCACAACATGAGTAATGCCTGTAATCCTTATTTTAAAAAATATAGTTTTTCCTTACTAATTGTATTGTTCATCTAGATGGAGTAACTGACAAACTGGGGTGTGATTCTCTCCTCATCCAAAGCTGGTCTCTCATGGAACATGCCAATTTAAATAGCATTGTTGATCCCCACATGTCCAGACAGCTGGGGGCCATTAGTAAAATTGAAGCAGAAATTATATGTAATTTTCCATTCAATCAACCATGCCAGTTTGGGGCACAGATATACACAGAGACAGAGTATCCAAACAATATACCCTTTATGTCTAAGATGCTTAATACTGTGAGCTCAAAGCCCACACCCAAACCCATACACACAGATAGAGTTAATGGCTCTGCAAGAAGACAGAGCCAACAGCTGAGCCCATCCTGTTAAGAGCCTGTGGTCACTAAGAGGTCCCCAGACACAAGCTGACTTCCGTTGGAGCATGGGCTAGTAGGTGGCTACTCTTGGCTTGGCCTCTTGGGGTGAACCTAGAGTGATAGTTTGGTGAAAAAAAATTGAGTTTTCAAACTTTTTCCAATTATCCCTTTCCTCCTAAACGTAGCCATTCCGTTAATATATGCTTGACATTTCCCTATAGTTTTTCACAGGAATTTGCTTTCATTACCCAACGAAGCAATGAAAGCAAATTGCAAACTATGCTTTAAGCGATCACATTTCTCTCAAACCGTATTAAGTTGTTTAAGCAACAGACTTACCTACGTGGTTTATGCCACTACATGACAAAATGTAATCTATTAAAATGGGTAAAAGTATGGGGGGGGAACAGGTTTCAAGATGCTGCGCTTCATAAACAGGACTTTTGTCCATTTTTGTACATTACAGTATGTTATACAGAGTCAGAAACTTTAAATAAGTTTATGCAGTTTACATGATGCTAAGCTGTAGCCATTATTTGTAAGCTACATACATAAAAAATGAAGAGAATTTACTTTATTCAAATAAGTACTTAATTTCCACATAAACACAATATATGGATCCAGACACTTAATAATGACAAAACTATGCTAATGTGATATATGTTATACTTGTGAACATTATGTACACATAACATTAACACAAATTCAGTTTAATTTCCGTGCAAACCAAAAAAGCAAACCTCAATCCGTTGTCTTGACCGACTATATTTGGAGCAAAGGGAATTTTGTTTAAATTAGAATTTTTGCCAAACTATCACTTTAACTGTAGGAGTGATCTAACAATGGGTGTCCATCAGGCTGTTCAGCCCATTACACTACAATTATACCAGCCTATAAGATTACAACAAAATCCACTACAGCTAATCTCATTAGAGATCTGTACTGTGGACACTTCTTGCAAAGGAAAAAACTTCAAGAGTCTGTAGTAATTAAAGCTTTGAACAGCCTGCAGGGACAGCCACAGAAACTCCCCAAGTGAATGAAAGGCATCTTCTGCAAAAGATGTCTGGAACTAGTCTACAACAATAGTCACTGATGATAAGGTAGTAAAAAGCATTGTCTCAGAGGCGTCTCCGAATCCATTAGCCCACCCCGTGAAACAATGAAGCATGATCCCAGGAATGACAGCAAGGTGACATAAATTACAGATCTCAAATCGGTCACTAAATTAAGTGTTTTAACTTGTTTTTTGCTTGGTCTTTGAGCTGAAAAAAGGCAAATACAAAATAAAAGGCACAGGTACTATTGTTCAGCACAAAAAGTAATAAATCATGAAATTCTATGACAGTAAAAGGCATCAGCACACTCTGGTAGCATGTGATTCTACTCAGATGTGATAGCTTAAGTTACAGCTCTACTCTGACGTTGCTTTCAGCATGCTTTAACAAGCTCTGGCATTCTTTCCGTCTGCAATATGATCATTTGCATAGAAGACCCAAACCATTAGGACTGTAAGACTACCTGGTGGTATAGACAAAAAACAGAGGCACAGGATCTGCACGGGCATGCAGCATGGCATGTAGGTTTCATCACATTTAAATGCTGTCAAAGAAACAGAAATCAGTCCCTCTAAGCAATATTTCTTTGTTTTTCAGACTAATCTCTATCTGCTACATTTGAAAATATACAGTTAATCACAGAGAATAACCTGATCGTACACTACATCAAAGAGCTGAAAAGACACTGACTTTAAAAACCATACGCCACGTGCAGTATTTGGTTTTGCACACTTGGTCAGTTCTTTTCTACGTAAAAGGAAATGTGCTATTGTTGTTGTCCACAGTAATTAACTACATGCTTCAGGCACTGCTGAATGAAATTTAATTGAAAACAAGTAGTGTATAATGGTTTGAAAACTTGATGTTTAATGAATTCAGTCCTTACTAAAGTCTGTACAATACTAAAATATTTCTCAAGGGCTCCCTAACTTTAGCAACATTCAGATGGACTTGAACATTGCATGCGAGGCAGTGCATATTTATTTTTAAGCAGAGCAGAGGATTAGAATGTTTTCTGGATTCTTGGAGAGAGGGGCGGGGGAGAGAGAAGGAGAGAGAGAGAAAATCAGAGCCTGTTCTGGGCAATAGATTCACTTCACAAAAGAGTGAGAAGAGCAAGATGTGACAATGAGTCCAAGTTCAGTTTTACCAATATGTTCAGGCTTATGGTCTGGACATCCATGTACAAAATATTCACTATTCTTACTACAATGCTGCTCACTAAAATGAAGATATTAAAAGTAACTGGGTGTTTGCTTAGACCAAATTACAGACTGGATAGGAATTACATTTCCAGAGAGAATAACTGGCTCTAAAAGTGCCACTTTAGAGAAAACAAGATGGCATAAGGAATTAATTTACTGACATTTAAGTAGGATGATGTCGTGTCCACTATTTGCTCATCCTAATGTACCTCAGTGAGCAATTCAGCTCCTAAAATGTCACTGCAAATGGCAAACTAAAATGTTTTCTGCCCTTACTACAGCAGTGAGCGCTGCCTTATCTTTAATCCACTATCCTAGTCTCTTTTAGCTTAGCAGGAAGGCTACGTCACAAGAGGTATGCATGAGTTTGTATCTTGCAACTGAGTCAATGTGACAGTTGGTGAATATTTCATTGGCTCCAGAGGCCTTTTGGGAACCTTAGCAGGCAGAGCATAAATCTGATGAGACTCTATAGAGCATGACGGTCTTGCAAAGTGAGCTTGAATAGCAAAAAATACAGGTCTCTGTAAAAACTTGTTAAATGTTTCAGTGAAAGAAAATATGGTCAGTAACCAAACTCATAGTGGGAATACAAAAAGGTGTAATGAGTAAAGGCAAAGCATTGGAATGCACTGATGCACCCTTCAAGACACACTAAGGGGCGACTTACAGCTGTGTCATTTGCTGCCTGTGGTTAAAGGATACGAATGACTTCTCACTGGGTAGAAATGATGGTCTGTTGTGTGAAAGACATGAACGTTTAGTATTCTCCTCTTAGTGCCTGGACACAGTCACAAGCATTGCATGGGTGCCAGGTTGAAACCACACTACTTACAAATATTTCTCAACTATGGATTTCACTGAGCAACAAAAAGGGCTAACTTCATCTGACCTACCTACAAGCAAATAAAGAATATCTGGAAAACACTGTACTAAATGACCAATATATATTATTGAGAATGTTATAATTACACCTTTTTGTTCATTTCTTAATTATCAAACTATTTACAAACACTGCAACTAGTCATTACATTAGTTGGTCAAAGTGTAATGAATATTATGTCCACTTGTCAACTTGACAGGCTTTATGCATATAGAATGAAGCATGTGCTGGTCATCACTATACCAGGCTCCTGTTGGAGCCTGTACAGTGAAACACATTCTAACTGCACTGGGAATCAACAATGATGAAACTGTGAGGAAAAACCTGCATGTCCACTCAATATGAACTGCTCTCCTTTCAGCATGCCATTTCCTGCCAATTATGATAGAACTATAGACAAAGGAGAAACAACTTCATACTCCTTTAAGAATTTAGTACTTTATCTAACCAACTGGATGAAATAAAACAGGCTTAATAAGCACTCTGAAATTGTCTCCACTGTGTGAAGATTCACTGAATAGCTTTGTCTGTCTCCCCACCCCTGCCTTGTTCCTGGGAGCTCTTCTGGATTAAGGAGTGGTAATGGCCGAGCTGGATGACACATGCCTAACTACTCCCACGTTATTCTCTAACAACTTATGCGAAAGAACAGCAGTGCAGATAACAGTTTTTAGATACTACACTTTCATTATGAAAGTGTCTCTCTTTCAACGTCTTTTCGGCTTCACAGGCAAGACAAAAACTGAACATCTACATATGAAAATCACATCTACCTCAGAGTAGTTTGATACTCTTTTCACAACCTGAGGAAACAAACTAATCGCTCGGGGGCCAGCACAGAATTGGATTTAAAAATGTTCAAAATGTGTACTCATTAAATTATTTATCCTGAATACAAAAATGGAAACTTGCATTTGTTACATTTTTGCTTAACTTGTCACTACAACACAGTCAAATGAACAAAAAAGACAATCCCATACCCATAAATAGAAGACATGAAGTGTCTACAGAGTGTGTCTCTGCCCATACATTATGTAAAAACTCTGGAAGATGTGAATGAAACTACCTTAAATGATCGTGAGACTGCTGCAAATTATGAATCATTAAAGGCTGAATGTCTGGCATAGAAGGAGAAAACGAAAGGTGAAACTGAAGCTTAAAGAGATTAAAATCTGTGGCTTCAGATAAAAAGATTCTTAAACCGAGAAACCCCTAAAGATGCAATCCAGTTTATAATCCAGTAATTGACCTTCAATAAAACTTCTTATTCACACCATATATAGCTAAAACTATTTAAGGACAATGAAATTATGTTCAAGTTATACTGACATTATGGAGTGGGGAACTGAATTGGGGAACTATAGACACATACACAGATATGGTTTAAGAGTACTTACTAACAGTGAAAGATACAGACACAGCTGAGCGAATGATGCCAATCTGTAATCCCCTTTTGCCCCTTTGAAAGTGTATTTATAAACTAGGGGATCACTCCGTGCCCCTTTCTCTCTTAATGTAGGGCAGTATTAAGGATTTAAGCTGGCTGGAGGATTAGAGGTTGTGTGTGCATGTGCCCAGATGCTGTAAATCTCAGCCTGAAACCGGCAGCCAACAAGCCAGCTTGTCCTGACAGTACTACTAAACAGTATACCACAAAAGCCAGGACCCTCCCACATATACAACACACATACAGCCTGCATAAGAAGGAGAAATGTAGTTTACACACACACGGTTCCAAAAAGCTCATTACATGGTTGGTCTGCTACATCTTTAATTCTGGCAATAGATTAATAGCAGGGATGCACCAAATATTCAGCCACCAAAATATTTTTTTAACCGAAACAGCAATGACGCAATCAACCACCGCAGACTGCACGCACCAGATTGGATTACAGTCAACATGTCTGCAGTGTGGGTGCATTTCAAAATATCTAAAGGGGGTTCTCTTCTGACTGGCACCAGCTTGGTTCGGTTCAGTTCGGTTCTACTCTGTTCAGTTTGGTTTCGGCCCTACAATTTTCCACTACAACTGGTAATTATAGCGACCAAACATCCTGAGAAGCAGCACAAGCTCTAAGCATCATTACAATCGTCAGCATGGGTGAAATCAGAGGGGTTTAATTTCTTATCCTTGGTTTGTGGCTGTTTGCCACAAAACAGAGACAAGGCTTCAAGAAGCAACATTAATGCTAATGCTAATGTTCAGTCAACAACACTGACAATTTTAGTTATGGAAAGCAAAAAAAGCGAGTAGAGTTGAACTGAACCAAGCTGGTACCAATCAGAGTAAAACCCCCATAAGAAAGACATTTGTAAAGCGTGGAATGCCAACATTTCTAGAGAGGGTGCATCTACAAAGGCACAGAGTATAAAGCACAGAAGAGGCGAGACCCTTCGAGCACACCCACTCCGTCTGTGGTTTTGAAAAGGCAAGAAAGTTTTCCAGTGATTCCAGTAAATATATCAGCTGTCAGTCATTGTTTTAATACACTTTTGTTAAAGGCCTACAGAGAATATTGTTTGTCTTTCAGCAGTTTTAAAGCACTTGTTCTGAATACACTGTGTTCATGCACTTTGTTCAGAATATTAAAATGCACTTGAATACTTGTTTTATGAGAGAAGATATTTAATTGAATAATATTTCAGCTATCTTACTTCTAGGCTATTCATGAGTGGGGCCAAGTAAAATATTTTATTTCAAAATGTATTGTATATTGTGCATTGTTTGAATGCTAAATAAATATTTTTATAGTTTTGTAATTTTTTAATGATATTAATTTCTTCCAGTGTTTCGGTTTCGATTTTCGGCCAAGTGTTTCCACTAATTAATAGGTTAAAAGATCTCGCAATTATTTCATATTGTTACTGTCATATCAAATCAAAACAATTTTTTTTGTTTTAACACACAAAATGAAAATGCCCTGTAAACTGTGTGCATACTTCATGATGAGTGAATAAAAACAGAATCAAAATGTTCTCACGTTACATTATTTTTTTTACCTATAAAGTTTTTGTAGACAAAAAGATTTTGTTATGACACCCACGTAACATACAACAGGCTCATGATGCTCCATGTCTATATCTCTGTATTATCAGAATTTAAGTGCAGAGCAGTCTTTCCCGTCATCATTTCCCGTCATGATTCCTTCTTAATTAACTTCACGCAGGGGTCGATCAAGAAGCAAGAAAGAAACGATGTTATCCACAGCTGGAGTCCGAAGGGAAAGACAAGCTTCAGTTCAGCCCAGCTTAGCCTCTCTAATACTGGCCAAATCCATGTCATTAAAGTTTGGAAATTAGTTTAAAAGATTGCTCCTAAAACCATACAGATGTTCAACCCAAATTGCATTCACTGTGTCACAAACAGGAAGGGTGGATGTTAAGGAATATTACTTCCTGTGAGAGTTATTAATAATGCTTGTGTTGTAAACAGATAGTAAGTATTTGACTATAAAAGCAACATCAGCGTACATCATCTGAAATAAAGCACACAGAGAGTTGAAAGTGCTCACAGATTCCTTCATTACAGCCTGGACTAGTAGATTTAATCAGTGTGGAAACCTAACATGCTAAAGCTCCACCCAGGTCCTTATATCTCTCTCATTCAAAGAAAAACACACACATACACACCCCACCTCCTACACACACATTCTGTATGGCAATAATATACTTGACTACTTCTTTGTTATGATACACAAAGATAATATTGAGCTGTTTCAGATATCCAATAAACTGGGACAGACACCAGCACTAGTACTACCGCAATATATTCTCAAAGCACAGCACAGTGACATATTCAGCATATCCAATTATAGTCAACCAATCCAAATCCAATTCAACAGGACTTTTTACTCTCTCTGCAATGGGACATGTAGAGGGTCAGACTTATAACCTTTGAGCAATATTTCTCTCTAAATACGTTTTAACAACTCAACCCTCAACATCTGATATAAGCACATTAGTGTAAAATGTACAGTTTTCTCTTGATCCTGGGTCATTTGGACTCCATAAAGAAATGAAGAGAGACGGAGACAGACAAAGATTAAAGTCCCACCAGTGGCTGCATTTCTGTCTTAGTCTTTTTTCCACAAATGACAAAAATTTTGATCAAGATAATTAAAGAACTGCATCTGTTCTGTGTCACTTCCAAACAACCTTTTACCACAATCTACCTGCTGACACAAACACAGGCAGTGTATGTGTGCACCATAAAAGGTGATTCCTAGGTGTGGCATCAGGGCCATTAACCCCTAAAGCTGGTCGTTCAGTTCATTTAAGCCACCATTTCCATACACACCCAGTCTGAACACCTGAACAGCAAGATGAAACTAAAGTTCCCAATCTCTGGTTACTATTTTGGTCTGACATTTTGTTACAGGAGTCTACAATCAGGCCTTTGTTTACAAAAACGATTTAGGCTCCCTTCCGATATTTGTCTGCAGTGAACACTGACATTTAAAACGTTATTGTGAAAACAAGCTCTCTCGTTAAAAGGGGAAAGGAGAAAAACAGCAGCTGTTACCAACCACTCACACAGTAAATCAGAGCGACGAGTTTGACGATTGGAATTGAACCCAAAAGAAAAAAATCACGCAGGGAAAGTTGGAAGTCAAAGAAACCCGACACACACGGAAGTGGGAGCAAATGTTCTCCCACAGGTAGGTAAACCTACCCCCATAGCCTACTTAAAAACAGCAACAAAGACTACTTTACAAGGCGAGCCTCCTGAAGACTTTTAGACAACTAAGCTTATGGCAAAAAGGAAAAACGGGCTGAACGCTGCCCGACATGCAGAGAGAACTGGAGGTTTCGTCGCCAAGGCTACGCAAACATTAAAGTACATTAAACAATGTTTTCCGTGTTTATTTCGCATACCTTTCGGTAGTTGTTTTCAGAAATAATGGAACAGGCTCCCAAAGTCGGACTTCTTTTTTCAAACCTCACTCTACAGGCCGGTTTGTGTGTCCAGTACTTCAACCCGAATTCCGACTGTGGAGAGCAGAGAGAGTGGAGCTTACCCTGACCGAGGGAGGAAGGGGAGGGGGCAGCTCCGCCTCCCGATACCGAGGCCGGAGCCACACCCTAACCCCCACAACAATCCCACTAAACGTGCGACTAACAGCTACAACAAGCATAACAAACTCACACCAGGAGATTTAATCGTTTTATTTGTCAATTGAAACACCTTATACTGTCCACTGCAACGTTAAACGTGCTGTTTAACTCTCTTTTAGTCCATACGGGACCACTCTCAGAACTTGTGTGAGGACTTGTTAACACACGTAGCCACACCTGTAATGACGCCATACCTTATCAGTCGTCATGAGTCACAGTAAGCCGAGACAAGAGACTGTTTGTCATGACGACCCGTAAGGTCTTTTTTCTTTTTTGTACTCTTTTCCCAGAATCTCCAGGTTAAAAACTGAAGTTTTCCCGTTTGACCTCAGAAATGGTGGAAAGAAGCAGCGTTGTTGTTTTACAGGTTTCTAAACGAAGGCATGTCTAACAGCCCCCTAAACAGCATTACCCCCCCCCCCCCCCAGACAGACATATTTGTTATAGTCAGTTAATTTATTATATGATCTTAAAAATCGTCCATTAGATTTCCCTGTACCCTGCTGGTCGCTCAGCTGACTGTGTCCATTGGAAATAACCAGGGACCAAAGGGTGTGGTTTGTATGTGGCAAGTGTCAACATGGGAAAAAGTCGCCATCAACTGGTCAGATCATGTGAAACAAACTAGTATGATGCAAAGGAGTTAAACATTTGGGTAAATTTCATTTAACAACACCAGACTGCTCTACATGGGAAATTAGAATTGAATGGCATTGATAACCAGGGTAAGAAATTCTATACAAGTGCATGATCAAAGCTAGAATAATCATACAATATTGTAAAACAAAGTTATATAGCCCTACTGTCCAAACAAGTAGGGTTTAATGCATTATATAAACCTATACCATGATTGCTTTAGGTTTACATTGGTATGAAGGTCAGAGGTCAACATTCCCAGGCAGGTTTTCCCAGTTAGCTACAGTAGCCAAAATAGCACAGCATGTGTTTCAGCCTAGTCTCTTCCTGCATCTGAGTTTAGCCCTACATTTAGCCCAACAAACCCTTCAACTGGCATCACCCTTAACAAAAATGTGCCATACAAAATCCAGTTCTCCAAGAATAAGATAATTCTACTTTTAAATGACATTTCATGCAGCATATTATGGTTTCAGAATATGGTCATTTTATTTTTTTAGGCAGATTACTAAAATAAGGTAAATTTGTGCTTACATTATTCCCTGAAAGTCGTGGGAAACTTTTGTGTCATTTCCACCAAAACTTAAATCTGAATATTTAGGAAGTATCTGCTTGCAAGGGCTCTGGGGCTCCAGATGCAATATGCTCAGTGATTTCAGATCCAGGGAAAACTGGGAACACATTTGTATGAATATGTGCTGAATATGAATGAGGAAGTTATTCTGATGACTTGCATTCAAGAAGGATTGTGGTTACACTTCTTTCAACAATGTAACTGGGTTAGGTGCAAATATTTAACTCCTCAATTCATATGGTCCGTAAATCACCCTTTTTGACATACATACATAGCTCTTTCTATTTAACATGCGACAGTTTAGTCCCACCCATTCATTGCGAAGGTGTAAGAAGAAAAAAGTGGATTTAAAAATGGCCCCTTTAAAACACTCTACGTGCCCCCAAAAAAACACTGCATTCTCAAACATGGCTGCTTTATCCAGTGTGTTTCAGTGAGAGGGCGCCCTCTGGTGGACTACGAGTCCCAGAATTCAGCGTTTCAGCTGACTGACCCGGTCAGCTCGAGGCTGTGTAGTAAAAGTTCTCTCGGGCAAAAAACCTCGAACAGAAACCGGCCGGCGTGGGAAAGACAGCACAAGCAAGTAAGTTCAGTATGTTCTTAAACACACTTTTAATCGAATAGGGCAGATTCGATATGTGTGAAACGCTTAAAATATAGCTCCGTTAACAAGTGGGCTGTTCAGGGTGGGACACGGGTATTTTGGACGGCTTGTAATGTAGCGACCAGGCAAGGACAGACGTCAGAGGATCAAAACAAAAAAACATCACATCTCAAAACTTTCTCTCGCGTGCAGAGATCAGGGTAATTATACATCATAGAAGGATTTTATGTGATAAGATGCGTTTATGCGTTTGCAGACAGAACTGCTTTACTTCCTTCCTTCCAAATAAGGTCCAGTTGAGTCATTGGGTGTTTGGTGTCTGGGAGAGAGGTTTGTTTGACTTACTGTGTCCGCGCTCTTTTTCTGGTAAGAGATCAATTGTGTGAATGTTTATCTTCACTGGCAAAAAACTGTCACCTCATTTTGTCAATATTGATTTGTCACTAACGAAGTGTGCATGATCACCTGGGCTTCATGCTTCCTATGGTGCACTTCTGCTTTATCCTCCGAGCTGTCACTCTGCAGAAAGATCAGCGAAAATGTCTCTGTTCATATTTTACTACAGTTTCTCTTGTGAAGTGTGAGAACAAGGAGATCTAAGACCATTCCTTTATGCAAGTGCAAGATCTGTCCTTATTCTCCATAGTTCTTGCTCTTTGGTTGTGGATTCTCTTCATCAATGGGTTGTAAGTTATGGGACAGGGATGATCACTGTTTTTGGTGAACTGTTTATGTTATGGATTTTATTTTGGAACAATTAAACTGTTGATCCATTAAATGGACCCAACCATGATCCATGCATCTATCATGCCTGTATGATGAGAGTTTAAGGGCAATCAGAAAACAACATGAGCACTTCACCACCAATACTTAACAGCGGAGACTGGGTTCTTTTGACTTTTTATTTACAAAACCCCCAAATTCTTGGCTCATTCTGACCCATTCAGTCTGGTGATATTTAGTGCACAGGTGCTTATGTTTGTGGTTTGATGATGGGAGAAGGTTTATTCTTGTCAACTCGTTAGGTCTTTCAAATAGTTTGTTGACATGCAGGTGGTGTCTAATTATAGTTTTGGAGTCTTGACGAGCTCCTGCAGTTGTACGGCTTAGATCCTTGGAGAAAGTGTGTTGGGTGCCCAAAAGCACTTGCATTCCTTTTCAGGCATGTCTAGTTGTTTGAAGCTACTTAATAATTGCCTATAGCAGGATCATACAGCCTCTGTGGAGGATCCTGCTTACAAAAATATCCTCCAGACCAGGAAATAAAACAGCCTTTTGTCAGTTTGGTTTGCTGGGTTGATATGTTTTCTACAATGAGGTTAAATGCTGATTTGCGTGTCCTCAAGTCTTCTTCATGTTGATGGAAATCTAAGAGCGTTTAAACCTGTATGTCAGCTCTTATAAAGACTCAGTGTAACTAGACATGACTACTTAAAGGTTCATAGATTCAGGATTGTGTAAAAATAAAGAGGAAAGAAAATATGTCACTTATACTTTGTAATAAGAATGTTCAAGATCTATAATGCCAATAACTGTGACATGTCATTTTAATCATTTTTATATGAATTTTTCCTTTGAATAATTTTAATAATTGCTCTTATATTTTCATTAAAATGTTTCATGGAAGAACTTACTTTATTACTACTAACTAGTTACACAATATCAAGAAAATAATAATGAATAATATTAACAGACAATACTTTTGGTCATTTTATCTATCTGTCTGTCTGTACCTATGTACATATACTTTTTTAAACCAGTAACTCGCAAAGGTACATGGCTGGATGAAACAACATTTCCTCTGCTAGTAAATACAAGACGGGCGTAGTTCTGTTTGGAAACAAACAGGGAAGATTGCAATTTAGTGTCTATCTGGAATCCAGGAGAGTAAAGACTACATTATTCATTCTGTCATATCCTGTAGGGTTGACTATTACAGTGCTCTTTTCATTAACCTCTACCACTAACCACTAACCCTAACCTCCCCTAAAAAAGACCACTAGTCAGCTACATCTTATTCAAAACGCTAATGCTATGGTTTTAACAAGAAACAAGGTAACAGATTTACAGGTCCAAGATTTTCCATTTCATACAGAATAGAATTCAGAGTATTGCTCATTGTTTATAAGTTACTCCGTGGTTTGGGGCCTAAACACGTTTCTGTAATGTTTGATGAAAATCAACCTGGAAGGTTCGTTTCACATCAAGAACACTTCAAGACTCTTCCAGACGCTGAGTCATGCAGATTTTTTAAATCGGTGGAATTCTCCTTTAAGCACTTTTAAAGCAGTTCAGATTGATTTTTTTCATTGTTGACACAAACCATAATTCAGGATTTAGCAGTGTTAAGGATCTTACATGCATCCAGACAGCTATTTACATACTGTTTTAATGAGTGCCTCCAGTGTTATTGTGTTTAAACGGAGCTTTAAAATTCAGCGTACACAAAGCTTTGTACGTGCAGAACGCACGTAGATGTCCTGGCACTAAATCCTGCTTTTTAGATAGACTCTTTTTAATCATCTTGTTTAACCACAATCACATTTTCTGCATTCCTGTCTCAGAGCTACACCATTGACCTCTACCATTTGCCTTAGTGTATCTAGTATACACTTTTAGTGTGGGAGACACATTCATAGTGTGTATTTGCTGTGTGTGTGAGCACCTGCTGTGCTTTACATGATGTGAGATTATGTGCTTTTCAGTCCATTCTGCATCCTTGTTTGCTCTGTGATTGGTCTTGTGCTTGGGAGTCTTTCCTTGCAAAATGCAAAACTGAATACCATGTATTTTGCATCTGTGTCTGTGTTGTTTGCTGCGATTTTATTCGGAAAGAGATTAATATGGTTGCGTTTAGTCAAAGGGCAGACTACGGCCAGTAGAAAAATATCAGATGGGAATTTGATGCTTTGTGGGAGCTCACATAAACAATTAAAAGTAACGGTGTCAGGTGGGATTCTCTGAGTAAAATCTTAGAAGCACAACAATTGGTTTTCTGAAGCATCTTTCAATTGATGGGTCTTTAAAAAACCTTTTAAAATGCGATGTGTCAGTGTGAACAACCATTTTTACCATTTAACCAATTAACATTTAGGATTGCATTAGAAAACTAAATTCAGAAAAGAGAATGAGACTTCAATCCAATTTAATGGATTGGATTGAGTAGGAAAACCTGTCAGTAGCTGCATCTATATATGAGTGCTGACTCACAGTCTCTCTCTCTCTCTCTCTCTCTCTCTCTCTCTCTCTCTCTCTCTCTCTCTCTCTCTCTCTCTCTCTCTCTCTCACACTCCCTCTCTCGCTTTGTCTGTTTCTCTCCACCTCTCATACACTCAGTCCCTCCCCCAACCTTGCCGCTCCTCCTTCTTCCCCCAGTGCTCTGTTACCGACCTCCTCCCCTCCTCCCTCCTTTTGACCAAACAGAAGGTGCTTTCACTTCATGGGACACCAGAGAGAGCATGTAGCCAGGGAATGTGCAGAGGACACAAGAAGATATTGAACCTGACTTCTAAGCTGTCAACAAAAAACGTGTCCTTTAACCCAGTACAGGAGTCGTTCATCAACTTGAGTAAGTAGCCCTAAACAACATGTACACATGTAAAATACGTTTCTGTTGCTGCAGTCTGATGGCTAGTTTTCATTCAATGCCAGAATGTGTATATGTAGCCCTACTGGAACCGTATCAAAACTGGGATGCCAAATTCTGACGGGGGTCGTTTGAATTGTAAGGTTAATTAATGTAACAAGATTTATTCCACTTAATTTTAGATCATTTATGCTGCTCGATTTGTCATGAATTGTTTCAGTGCAAATAGATGACATTTCAAATGGTATAGAACATTGATTTACAAGATTTTGACATGTAATTTTTTACAGTGTTTATTTGACAAGGATAATAAGCAGAAAAATATCCTTGTCTGAATTAGACATACATGCATCTGCCACCTTGTAGAGGTGGTCTATTAAACAGCCACTCAGTTCGCAAAAGCAAAAAGCAAACATTAAAAGCAGTGGCATACAGAAGTGCCTGGCTGAGCATTCGTTTATGAATGTTGTTTATGGTCACAGGTTTTTTGAAATTCTTCTTGCTTGTGTGTTTCTTGCTTGGATGTGTTTATTGTGTTCAGTCAGTGAAAGTTCACATATCTTTATGCTGCAGTCTTGGTTACTAGGTTCCAGGCTTAGGTAGTGATAGTTGGAAAAAAGCATTCTCAGTGGCTGTGTCTCCCTGTGTTCAGGGAGACATACGGGTTTGTAGAAGTATCCCAGATGAACATGTGTTAGCTTTAAATAGCAGTGTAATCTCAAATAGTCACATGCCAATTTTTGGGTGCCTTTGGTCAAATGACATGTTTTGTTCATTGTAAAATAAGTGCACAAATGTTCTTATGCACATTTTGATTACTGTTTAATCACTGTGGAAAAGTTACAGCACATTTTATATTCTATGTTTTATTTTTTCCAATTGGAAAAAATATAAAACTGTCACAAACATTTCTGTGGCTATTTTAGTTTGTTCCCTGTAGAGGATGTGTTAACTTATTTCACTTCCACAACTATCTAATCATTAATCATGTAATATGACTGGAGAACTACAGCTGTATGAATGAGAGGAAATGCTTTAGTTAAGAAAGATGTATTATAATCCACAATCAGTGGGAGGATTAGCTTAATCACATCAGCTTGAAAGTTGATTCTTTTCTAGTTATCCACAGCTCTCCATCTCACTGTCCAAGAAAGAGAGAGAGAATAAAGATCATTAAAACGTCCCAACTGAGTTGCCCACACACACACACACACACACACAGTACTGCAGTCTGGATGTGCTTAATTAACCTAATTGTTTACTGTTGTACGCAATTTATGATAAAATGAAAAATGTTCCTCTCATCTGTTACACTCTGACCACTTATTTTTAGATTAATATTATGAGGTTTATTACCTCACACGTCTGCACCTCCTAGAATTTAAGTGACATCATCTTATGACTATGAGATTGTGCTATGCATCGTTGTTAACCCGCTGTAGTGTGGTTCTTTGGATATGATTCCACACCAAACTGTATCGGAAGGACTATACTTGTGACAGTGCACACTGAACCATGAAAGCACCAAAATCTGTGTGATTTTTTTATTCCACTTTACTGTGTTTACTTAAGCAATAGTTGCTTAGAACGTTCACTTAGGTCTAAGGTAACATAGGTTTGTTTATTAACATTGTGCAAGTGACTCAATTATATGTTTCAGTAAGGCTACACCAACACTTTCTGAAATAACCATGACCTTGTCAAACAATGTAGGCCAAGTAGGCCAAAATGTTAGAAATGTTACGCAGATCAAGATATGAGGTTTTTGATATGTTCTTTCACATTTTTTGGCTGCTACCAAGAAGACACATTGCTGTCTTATCGAAGGGAAATGTGCTGAATTCTTAACTCTGAATGTATTATATCAACGTTTACTGGCGGATAGAATGGAAAACCTATGGGAGAGGCTTTCATTAGAAGTTAATGTTTAACTCTGAGAGTGTCCTGTTGAGCATGTGCTTGATCTACACTGTGCTAGGCTTAATCTTAAATAGTACCATACGCCACCACATGAAACGTACCCCAAATACCCCAAAGAGTGCACTAAATGTCCGATGGGGAGCCATGCACCTCATGTGTTAATGCCGAATGTCACATAAGAACTATTTTTGTAGAACCCTACATGCTACTCTACACAGGGAATAAAAAGCTATTCGGAATTATGTCTTGGAGATGTTGAAACGATCTTTGATAGGTGAAGGGAGGAGACCATTTTAATGATCTAAGTGATTATCAGTTGTTTACCAACATGGCATCATTGGCTCCTTTTGACATACTGCATTATTGCAGCAGACAGAGTTGATAAAATAAATTATTTTAGATAATCTTCTTTGTGACCAATATGCTTCTTTTCCATTTGCAGTTCATTTTAGTTCAGTTCATTATATAGTTTAAGCCAAGGCTCACCCAATCAGGAGGTCCAAAAGAAGGATTACTTTGTTGATAGAAATTATTGTACCCTTATAATGCATTGTGAGTCTGAATACATAGCTTGTTGTGAACATAGAACATTAGAAGAGGCATAGGTAAAAAGTTTGTTGGGATTACAGTAATATTGATAGTAATTAAGGGAATATAACAGCATTAAAAATACAATGTATAAAACAGCCTTTCGTAAAAACCAACACTACAAAAAATTTGCATCTGGGTTCATCATAAATTGGGTGAGGGCTGGAAAGGGCCATCTTCAGAATCAAAACTCATTTTGATTATGGAACATTACTTCCCTAATCTTGTTTTTGGCACTTTAAAGGCTTTACAGTACAATCAGATGAAACTGTGCCATTCTGTGAGAAATCTTAAGCTCAAAGGTGCTTAAGATCACGTTCATTATTCCAGCCAAATCTCTACTATTGACCAATATTTGCACTTTCTTTAATCCAAACTGCTATAACAAAAACAAGAAGAATGTTTCCACTGTTTTATGTTAATTAACTCAGCAAATATAAAGATTTATTAGGTTTCTGCTTTAGCTGCAGTGACTTTCCAAACTATTTCTGATCTAGCCAGGCCTAAAGTATGTGTCTGAAGCGTGCTTCTTAAATCAGGTCGAATCGTTTTATATGACTTTATGACTTTAGCCAGTTTGACAGCTCCAATATTAATCTTCTTTACATGTGTACCTATCTGAGTCATCACTCATTTAGAGATTGCAGTTATTTGTTTTTGAGAAACAGGAACTATTCCCTTGTAATGTTCTTACACACATTACTGGAATGGTCAGTTGAAAGCCTTTAATGAGATCACACAAGAATCTTGTTATTTAGACTGCAAATAAGAGCAATCTCACGATTCATATTACGTGTCCTAGTTTGAAAGTACAATCCTGTTCAGGCAGTCTAGGATACACTATCCACTTTGCTTTGTGTTTGGGCTTTTTGTGCAGTGATGTGCCCTTGAACACCTTTGGCAGTTCTGGCCTAGTGAGAGTGTGCAGGATAGCATGTAGGCAGTGGGCACTGTTTGTTAGCCAACACCACTGAGATAGTGGAATGATAGGTGTTGGCTTATCTCTGAACTGTGTGACAGGACCTGAAAACTTCCTTCAGGGTTTACTTTAACACAACTTACCCCAAACATCAATTACTATCAGTACAATATTATTAAGGAAATTATATTTGATAAGAATATATACAAATACTGAAATGTATAAATTCAGAATATAATACAAATAATTAATCAGAATCAGAATCAGAATCACGTTTATTGGAATTTGATTCCGGTAGATGGTGTCTCTCAAGCACAACAGAGTAAAAACAACAACAATATTAAAAGATACAATGAACAATATACTGAGCAAATATAATATACAATAATATAAAATATAAAATCTACAATATAAATACGTAATATGGATTTATATTTATAAATATAAGATAAATGTTAACAAATGTATATAAGGACTTTTGTACATATAT
>JBBJLR010117434.1:0-20055 GCA_037577145.1 Brachypetersius gabonensis | reverse complement strand
TGTGTGTGTGTGTAAGATGAATTATTATTAAACGTGTAATGCTACTTTGTGTTTAGGAAAAATAATGTCTAGAACAAAATCTTCACTTTCAAGCTTTTTTCGCCAGTAAAGAAAAAGACAAAAAAGAAAAAGAAAAAAAACTGTATGTACTGAATGCTTCATAAAATAAAGCATAAATAAATAAATAATCCATTCTGTCCAATCGCTGGGGGTTTCTCACGTTTCGGTGTGAAACTTCTGCGCATGTGCAGAGGCTGCCAGAGCCAGAGGCAGCCTGAGAGTGTCTGTCTCAGTCTAGTCTGGACTCGGAGGTAAAAAAAACAAAACAAAAAATAACCTTTTCAGTTACAAATAGCGATTGTCTGTCTCGGACATATGCAGGAGAAAGATGTAGACATTTTTATTACTTTGCTTTTCGTGTTTGTTTGCCCTGTAGACAGACTCCGGGTCTTGACTATTTGATCATCTGGATCAGGAGAGCTAACCGAGTTAGCTGTGCTGGCAGTCTGGGGAAAGTTGTCTCTCCTCCACTCGGAAGAAGACGTTGGATCGGATAGGCACGGAGAGTCGGTGTCACTATGTCTGCTGGACTCCTCACAACCTTTTCGAGGTCGTGTTTGAGCTGTTTTTGTGCCTCAGACCGAAAATATTCGGTTTAATCGGCAACAACGATAACGATTATTTGGCTAACTCGTAGCTGGCCTCGCTGCTGCCTCGCCTTTGAAGTTCAGAAACAGAAACCACGCTGGATAAAACAATAACTCTTTTATAACATTTTTCATACTCATAGACTTTTTTTTTTAACCTAGAAAAGTTGTTGCTACCGATATAGTTCAAAAGAGGAAGGCTGGACACATCAAAAAAATCTTGGCTAGCTAAAAAATCTCAAACAGAGGGAGTAGTCTAAAGTAATTTGTAAAGGGGAAAAGCCATATACACGCAGCTACCTTCATTAAAAAGGCCTTTCCAATTCTCAGCCCTGCTGATCTTCAGCCCAGGTCTGTGCAGGACTCCAGTTTTCCTGTTTCAGGTTGTGATCAACAGTCAGCGAGCCATGTGGCTCCTGTCCCACTGACCACTATGGGAGGATGTGTGGGGAGAGAACAACAGGGGTCCCGTGGACCGGGGTCTGCTCGGGGCGGGAGAGGTCAGAGGAAACGTGGAGGTAAGACTGCCAGGTAGAAGGCGGTTTCACACACTGCCTACAAATGTACCTCTCTTTGCAACTGTTGCTAGGTCGGACACGCTTCAGTACTAATGGGGCAGCTCGTGGATGGTTAGAGAGTTACCCCTGTGATTGGAAGGTTGTTGGTTTGAATCCCAGGACAGTCAGTGGCACCACTGAGGTACTCTTGAGCACGGTACTGTCCCCATACTGTGCTCTCCAGGCACCTTGCTGGTGGGTGCCTGCTGCTTTACTTGGTGAATGGGTTAAATGCGAAGGAGAATTTCACGCTGTGTTCTATAAGAGGCCACTTTTATCATTTTAAATTGGTGCTGATTTCTGACTGGGAAGTACTGAAATATGGACAAACAGTTCTGGTATCAATATTTATGCAGCAGTAATGCATTCTAACATAGCTATCATTGTTCTAATGGGAGATGCTAGATTACATCAGTGTAAGGGAGTGGCGCTCTGCACTTCTCACTCCCAGAAATTTGTTAGCAGACATTATATGTACAGGAAGATCAGGACATAGTTTATCTTACTTCTCTAGAAAGATCAGCTGTCATGTCTTCATGTGACATCATTATTTTGTACACCAAATTATGGCGAATTACATCAGTAAGAGTATCGATGAGCAGTGTAAGTATCGATATTGGTGTGAGTCCAATCCCAACCACACCTGTCCCTACTGTGGAGTGTGATGACCTTGAAAAGAGATCCTTTATATAAGGCATAGTGAGAGAAACAGCATCTTTTAATTCTGAAGGAGAAAGAGGAAAGGAAATGAAAATGTAGAATAAGAGCCCTTTAAAAATATCTCGGACAATTCATGTCTTTAATGGTTAAAGTTTGACTTTTGATAGATTACACGAATACCTTGATTAATCAGGACACCCAGTAATGCTCACCTGGAGGTTTGATTGGTCACCTTGTCAAATACTGATTGATCAGAGGCTCATTAGCATTTTGAAGGCTTCTATTATCTCAGTATGGCAGAAACCTTTATTGACGGGTGATATATTGTGTCTCAGAAATGCACTGTAAGGCAACCACAACACCTTTGGCCATTTAATACGTATAGTGTGAACTTTAAAGTGTCCCAATGCATCCTCAACAAAATACCACCCACATCGACCACATAAGCCCGTACATAACAATTTTAAGACTGTCTGCTGTCCTAGTTCTGAGCTCAGCTAACAGAACCTGAGTGGTGGTTTTGTGGAAGGTTTCTTTCTCTAAACAACCGCAGCAAGAGAGGGACAGTGCGACTTCTCCTGAAATTTTGTAAGAAATACGATCACAAGCAGACACTCGAGACGTGTCCCGAATGCATGGTGTAAATGGCTCTGCTTTTGGTCTCAGTCAAAGCACTTGTTATGGCAGAGTATAAGCAGGTTATAAAGGCCTGACATTCTACATGAAGTTTTTGTTTTGGAATCTGTCAGCATTTTAAATGTTCCTTTCTCCAGGCGCGGACAGCCCTCATGTGTAATGTTTTCTACCCCCCTTGTCTGACTGTGGTTCAGCGAGCTGTTCAAGATTTTGATCTGCTGCCGTTCTGCACATCCCAGAGTCCACTTTGATATCCAGAGGGAACAGAAGTGCTCTGACTGTGAGCAGCGTCTTGGTTGGAAAGCTTTAAACTGAAATGCCAGTGAGGAACTAATCTCTGTCTGGCTCAGCAAAATCATTTTGCTTGGCAAATGGCGAGTGCCACATCATTTACCATGTTAATGCTAATACATGTTAATATACATCCAGTAGCCTGTTCTCTGTCTGAGAAACTGGACAGAACCGAGACATTTACAAAAACTGTCCTGTTTACATGAAACTTTCAGACACACAAATCATTATGTATGATCTTATCTTTTAGTTAGATCAGCAGCAGTAGGTCTTGTCAATACAAGTCTGGATTTAGTTGAAAGAATATAGAATTTTTTTCCCCCTTTCTGTTTAAAAAGAAAAACATCCTTAGACTTCAAAACACTCACGTGAGCAGCGAAGGGTGATGGAAAATAATACATTTTATGTCACATGCCACAAGAAAACCATGGTGGGCCTAAGCAGAGATTACAGCTCCGTTGGGCTTCATGAGTTCATGAAAACGAATGCATTTACATTTATCCATCTACTTAGCTTATAAAAAGTAAGCCCTGCCCATTCATTCTGAAGTGCTTTAATAAGGGGTAAACAATCAAAAGGTAATTTAGAATCATGCCCTATAAAAGCTGTGCTATAAGCCCTTAGGAAAATGTAAAAATCTATAAGTCAACCTTCGTTTGTGTCAGCCTGGAGCGGATCATTTCTAGATATAGGGTTCTAGTTCCTTTTCTCACAAACATGCTTTGTCATGTTTACCCTCTAAAGCGAGGTTTATTCTCTTTGTAAGGGATTATTAGTATTTGCATGATTTTTTAATTTGCATGCAGCAAAGATGATCCATATGCCTGTATAAAGAGAAAGTGCATCTGGAAAACAAATTACTTTCAACAAAGCTCTTTTTGGACTTGCCCTATCCACTATTTATAGGCTGTTACTGTAAGTCTGGTGTAGTGCTACACCCATCCTTCCTAATAATCAGTCTACATATGCGCACCTGAATAAGAACTCTGCCCTGTTCATCTTTAACACAGACATTAATACCCCAAATTATTAGACCCAGGCTCCAAAGAATTGTCATTTGTGTTGGATATATTTAAGGCTTAAGGAACCAGACAGCAAAGAAAGGCAGCAAGTAACATAATTTCTTGAGTAACCGTAATAAAGGTAAAAGATGACAGTAGTTGAGTTTTTAAATGAGCAATAATAGAAGTTAAGTGCATTGTCTTTTAAATAAATAGAATATCTCTGAAGCTGTATGACTGTGTCCTTATATTTGAGCATCGGTCCAGATAATATATCTCTCAGCCTTTCACCACATTCAGTCATTTAAACGCGACACAGGCTAGTTTCCCCCTACAGCAGTCTTGGGCTTTCGGCCATGCCTGGCGCATGCTAATGGAAGCTGTGATACCATAGTTGCTGGCAGCCAACACCCGCAGGAAACTGCACAACACATGGATTATCTTTAACGACAACATGGTGCATGTGTTGTGTTTTGGACAGCAGATAAAATTGTGGATTGCGAGTAAGTGGCCATGTGACCGTTACAAACTAATGATGTATACTAAGCTATGTGTTTGCTTTGTAGTGCTTCCTTTCTCTCCCTCTTCACCCCAGAGAGAAGCCTGACTAAAGGTTCTCTAATGGGAGTTTAAGCTGGTGTTAATAAAGTTGATAACTCTGCATGAATGTAGTTGATATGTGGGCATCCAGAAAGTAGGTTGTGCCAGTAAGGGTCTTGGTGGATAAGCTGGTATAAAAATGGTTAATGAGCTCAGTGGCCACTGCAGAGGGCTGTGGAGACTCTGCTGGGTGTGGGGATGTTTTGGGTTTTGTAAGCTGAGTTCAGCTGTTTGGCCCTCATGGTGAGGCTTATGGGTAACCACGGGTATGCACCTCCTTTGTTGTGCCTTTACAGCCGTCACAAGACAATGCACTGCGACTGGGTCATGTTAGTCATTATAGGCTCGCAGCCTAAAGTGTTCCGAGTGTGTGTGTGTGTATAAATCCAGCAGATGTTAGTCTATGCTCACACGGACACTTTCATACTTTTTACAAGAACTGAATGTTTAACTCTGGCTTACTTGTGAATTTAAAGTGTCAAGAGGCTGTAATCAACATCCAGTATAGAGTAAATGCATAAAAGTAGCTGACCGGTGCCATTATGCCTCGATTGTAAAATGTTTTAAGTCAGTCCTCCTTATAGTATACATTAACTTAGTTTTTCATAGTCTTTTAAATGTGACACTTGGGCTGGATATTGAAATTCAGTATTTTAGCACTTGTAGGGATGCACTGAAATGGGACTGGCATTGATATATAAACAAATCTGCTGTTGATAAGGAAACATTTAGAAAATACTGAAGCTGGGACTAAATTTACCTGGATTACATTGCGGATTTATTTTTGTTAGGTAAAAATGAGTAAAATGCGAGTGTTTCAGGAATGAATTCCAGTTTTACCTCTTCCAGAGACCCATGAGTGCATGAGATCACTTTCTGAGTGATTTTGTTTTGTCTTTGTTTTGTCTACCCGTACCAGCTTTAGAAAAGGTAAACATGACGCTTGGCTTTTTAAAATGCTCCGAGTATTTTTTCATTTTTACTCATCTTTACTTTGAAATTCTTCACTCTTCTCTAAGGGCTATATTTCTCACGATCACCTGCATGTAAACATGTCCATTTGTGTCCCTCTCTCTGCTCTGCAAGCTCAGTTGGCCTCCTATGTGGAACAGCTGTAGAATGTTCAGTGGAATGTCAGCAGGGCCTGCCAGAAACAGCGTTTCCTGTTTAGATGTCTTGGTTTTGGCACCTCACTGCTGACACCTTTTATCTAATGAGTTTTTCTCCGTAGTCCAAATGATTTGAATACTCCAGTAATTGTTCATTCTGTTGGTATTTACGTTTATATAAAGTTTCGTCTTTGAAAAAAACTCCATTAGTGAGAGCCATGTCGCCTTGCCATAGAAAAGAAACACTGCAGCACTCGTTCCCCGGCCACCGAAGCTAAAAGAGCAGTGGTGCTGAGAAATCACATCACACTGCTGGAAAATGCTCGGGAACATTTAGGATAAGAAGTTGGTGTGAAGTAACAGTTTCCAGTATGCATCATTGTAGTGTGACTTATCTCAGCACGGTTGGTCTCTCTTGTGGGTGATTCTGAAACTCAAACCAGTGAAAGATAAAAGGAAACTAAAATTGTGATGTGATAGAATGAAGATTTTAAATACTCCCTATGACACAGCATTTGATTGAGAGGCTACAATCACCACTTCTATAGCAACATAGTGCGTGTGAGCAGCTGGGCCTCAGCCTGACCGTTATTGCATTGTTCTAGATAAGTGTAATTTTAAGAGTGGTCTTGAGAGTGAGTAACTGATTACTTGTTCAGAAATGCAGAGAAATTATCAAAGCCTGAAACATGCTATTAGTGCTGGCACTAATGTGTACCCTTAGCCTTTTTCTATTGAAGCTACAGAACGGTAGATCATTCAAAAAAAAACTTTTGCACAGTCACATGTTAGCAGATGCTTTTATTTTTAAAAAAAGGAAAGCTATGCATTTTGAATCAGTCCTACCATTTTCTTAACCCATGTTAAATGTTTCAGCAGTAGTGAAGTAATAAAATGCACTTTAGCCAGCACTACCCAAAATATCGCAATATAAACCACAAAATCGCCCCTCCCACTACCTTTCACCTGCCAGAGTCTGACTAGGAGCGTAGCAGCCGAGTAAATCCTCCACTGTATCCTGATTAGGTGCTACATCTAAGCCGCCCACACTATAAATAATTTGTTTGGATGAAAGGTGACCTTTTTAAACCCTTAGTAACAGCCAGTCCTTCCTCTGTAGCGGCTATGGGTGTTCTTCCCTTAAATCCTTATACCCATATACTGGCCAGATGTCACAGTTTTGTTGTTTGTTTATTTTCTTTAAATATATAGTTCTTCTGTCTCTTATGTTTAGACTGAGCTTTGCATTTTGTTCAGGAACTGGGCCTTATCAGCTCCCATGCAAATGGTGGGAATCCTGGTTGTTTTTTTAACCAGAGGGCTGATACAAGACCAGGCAAGGCACTTCAAATGCCATGTTCCTTATTAAACAGAAATTCTACTGATTTTTGGATTAGGCAATAGATCAGCATTATCTTTATTAAACATCAACACTGAAATGGAAAATGTGCGACATGTTAGTGTTTCCCCATTCCCAGGGTCAAATGTTGTAGTAGTTTAAGAACTAAGGAATTTCTACTGTTCCATGTAAAAACCGCTAGAAATAACAGCCAAACAAATGAAATTAAGACCTGCACTAATCTGTACTTTCCTAAATAGAAGTGGGAGAACAAAATGTGTAGCATATCAATACGACCATACAGAGAGAGACCCTGCTGGTCTATTCTGACAACATTGCTTCTGAAATCAAAATGGAGGTTTTCTATTGCATCTCAGCGGAAGTTGGAACGGAAGCCAATAAGCTGGCTTCTGTACAGAAGGCTTTGTCTGCTTTTAAGTGGAAAAATCGCCATCATTTTGTATCGTGGCTGAAATACCGTAATAGTATTGTATTGTCGCCTCACTAGTCAGTACATATCCTAAGAGAACACACATCTGCACATTTCAATTCAGTTACTTTTATTTGCTGAATCAATCACATTAGGGGAAAATAGCTGAACAGAAAAGGTGGCCTGAGCAAAAGTAGGTAATGTTGAAGAACGATGTACCACTGCCTCACACCACGTCCGAGCACTATTGTCTCCCCTCCCTACTGCCCCTGCTGGCCTGCGCTCACGTTACAATGATTCGGACCCAGGCGCACTTGCGTCATCACATAATTCACTGCTTTATTCTTTTCATCCAGTGAGCTGCCAGATTTATGGAGTGCATTCTGTACCTTCAGATACTGAACCCACAGCTTTTTCAGCTCCTTTCCACATTGTTCTATGGGTCTTTTGTCTCTGAGCATGAAGATAGTCACAAATTTCACCAGATCTCTTGGAATTCTTGTGTGTCGCGTCCTCTTGTTTTTGTATTCTATCGTCTGCCCAAATGTCCAGCACACTTCACCTCTGCCAGAGACAAGTGTTGTCCCTTGGACATCATGTTTGTTCAATAGGGCAGACCAAGCTTGAATTCCGTGCTTGGGCACGTTTAGTGATTACACTAGATGTATTCTGGTCCACCTGAGCTACCTGCCTGGGCCCAACGTCTCAAGCAGTACAGAGCGATCACACTGGTCAGACGGGCTCAGGCATGGAAATTCGGCACTAACCTGTAGAGGAACCCTTAGAAAGTCAACTAAAAGTGTCATTTGACGGGATGTGTTTTGCATACTTATCACATTGTGCATCATAAATATTGCCCACCACTACCCAGAAGATCCACATCCTGTTGACCATTTCTGGACGCATTTGTGGCATACAGGCTAAAGAATGCCACAGATGCTGTCATAGGTTCTCACTCCCTGTTGTGGTGGGTTTAACACATTCTGTTTACTCGAAACAGGGACTCTCTTGTCATCACCCCTTTAGTGGCTGTAAGCGCTGTTGTTTGTATAATGCTGTTTCGTTTACTCTACATGCAGTTAAAGTGGGAGTGTCCTCAATGTGTCCACATAAACAAGAATCACGAGATGCAGCTGACATCACGAACCACAGAAATGATCTCTGACGTCTGGAATTCGAAAATCTCTCAGCCCATATTGGGCAAGGTGCAGATATTGCAAAACACACTCATTATACTTTTATAGTGTACTGTACTTGACGCTCTTATGTGAAGGCGTACAGAGTCCAGAGGAGGGGCGCTTTTTTTTTTTTATCCAAATAAGTGTAGGGAGCTTCTCTAGCTAGAATAAGCAAGTGTTTGTTAGGGTGACAATCAGGATCAACTTTATCTTGATGTGTTTTTCTGGTTGTTTGGTGAATATGGTCAGTACTTGAAGAGCTGCAGGATTAGTTGTAAAGGGAGCAGCATGAGTCTTGATTGACTGGAATTTAGTTAAAACTGGAAATTAAATCAAATGGTAGTGTTTTGCCATTCTTTGCGTCTGTATCTTACCAGAAAAAAACCATTGGGGTGCATGAGGTGAGTACTGATAGTTATATGATGTGTTTTGCTGTATCGCCCATTCTTAAATTGAGTGAATGATGAGTGCAGTAAAGAGTGAGGGATAAAGGTAATTGCCATTAAAATCTGGTAGTGTGTTTTAACAGTGTTGGTATACAGGAATACTGAGCCTAATACTGAATACAGAAATAGTTTTAATTCAAGCATGAAACACGAGTAAAAATTAGTACAAACCGGCTGCATATGGAAATACTTTATCTGGGTAACAGTTATTATTTAAATTACTTCAGTTCTCCAGTCCTTGTTGCAGAAGCGCAAAATGTCATTGAGGCCTAATGTGTGTCAAATGTTAGCCATCCAGCTATTTGTGTCTGTTACACAACCTTTCTGGTTGCATTGGGCCTTTATCTGTTTGTTTGACTGTCAATCCATCTTTCATAAGGATTCATACAGATCGTTATTTTTAATATTATGATTACTGCTTCTGCCACTAAGATGAATATTATTGGTTTTACTTTTATTCTTATTTGGATTATTGCTACTACTTTTTAGTTTGATGACGATTATTATTTGCCATATTGTCTATTATTTGCAAGGGGCGAAGGAACTGGATGCTGACCAGAATCCCGTTCCTGGTCCTAAACTGGTTTAACAAGGTCATCTAAAACGTGTGTCTGTGTGCGTGAAGAGTTTCACCGGCCCTGTGGACTGCTTTGTTCTTATTGTTTGTCCTTACGTTTAACTTGATTATCCCAAATTACACATGGCCATTCCCTTATAAGCATTAGCTAACGCAGAACGAGCTCATGTAAAACAGGTTAAAAAAGAGGAATGCAAGACAGTTGACTTCAAAAACACTGAATGAGCTCAGGTTCAACATTTCATGTCTGCAAGCCAAGGAAACTGCACATACCTTATGGCTTTAATGTTGATTCTGACTCTGTGTTAAGAAGCTCTACATGTAAGGGCAGGCAGTACAGTTCTATAGAGGGGAGCACCGTTTAGTGTTTACGTTAACTGTTCATAACATTAGTATTTTTCATCAAAATGTAACTGAGACTAAAGAATATTAGACCTGTTGCAAGAGATGCAGTTCTGTTGCCTAGAAAGTTCAGTCTATAACCTACTTGGTGATTTTATAAGATTTCTATTGGTGAAAATTGGACCTTCACTTTTCAAAACCAGTGTGATGTAGTGTGTATACATCACAAAAAAGCTTGTTGTGAATTCAAGCCTTTTGTGTTGTCAACCCAGACTGCTAAATACGAGGAAACTTCCACTTAGCCTCTAAAATACCAGCTGAGTTTTGTTATCACAGCACTTTAGAGTTGGGGCCGATCCAATCCATTATCCATGTTTGGTGCTCATACTGATGACACTGATTGACTATCCAGAATCGAAGGTTCTTTGCATTTGATGTTACAAAAATGGTGTCATTTTCAGAGGCAGGGCAGGCAACTGGGGGCAGGTTCTGAGGCAAGTCTGCACCAAACACCAGTAGTTCAGCAATGCCTGCAGTTCTTGCTGTTCATCACTGTTCCAGCTAATCTTTTCACTTCCCAAAATAATGGTACAAAAAGAGACAACTTCTTGCAGAGAAAAGGCAGCAGATATTGATCAAAAACCTCGGTTTTGAGGTGGGGTTTGACAATGCTGTGACCACTTAATGAAAAGAAAAGCAAAAGCGGTTTTGATCCCTGCATAGTTAGTTACAACTGCCCAATAGAGACTGGGCATGTAGTATTATTCTAGCTGTTTTATATAATTAGCTAGGTAATGTAAAATATAAAAGAAAGAAATAGGAAAAAAAGTGCAGAATTCGTATCTCAGGATTGGTTCGGAACTGAATAAAAGTAAATTAAGTGGCCCTTTTATAACACACCACACCTTGTGAACAATGTAAAATTCTTTCTCTGCATTTAACCTATTCACCAAGTGAAGCAGGGGGCTGCCACCAAAGAGGGGTGCCCAGGGAGCAGTGTGTGGGGAAGCTACCTTGCCCGGGATGACACTAGCAGTGTTGGGATTCGAACCCACAACCTTCTGATTGCAGGGGCAGTGTCCTGTCCACAAGGCCACCAGCTGCCAATGGTTGATATGTCACCTCCTTTTATCTCGGAAAAGCTTGCATTGACTTTAAGGGCCTTTTTTCACTCTCTCAGACTTACTTAGTCATGAAAGTAATTCTAACTCTCCCCCTCCAGCCCGTAATGAACCCCTGAAGAAGGACAAGCCCAGGTGGAAGAGTGACTACCCCATGACAGAGGGCCAGCTGCGCAGCAAGAGGGATGAGTTCTGGGACACGGCTCCAGCATTTGAGGGCCGGAAGGAGATCTGGGACGCCCTAAAAGCGGCTGCTGTAGCCCTGGAGTGCAATGACCACGAGCTGGCTCAGGCCATACTGGATGGAGCCAGCATCACACTGCCACATGGTGAGACCTTTCTGTTTCAGTGGCCTCACAATAATGCATGTTTGTGGATTACATGATTTCAGGCTATTTAATGTTCACCAGCAGTTTCTACTGTTTTAGTTCAGCACCCTTTTCAACTTTAAGTTTTTGCTCCAAATAAGCAGTTGGTCAGTTAATCATTTTTGATTTCTGTCCAATCTGTGTTGCAGTTTTATGGCATAAATAACATGAGCCAGGTATTTTATTGGCACTGTCTATGAGGGTGAAATAGCCAGCTCCCTTAGACTTCTGATTTAGCACTTTACTCAAGTCCTGTCATTTTAACAGGAAACAAATTTTATTGTAAATGTTTTAAATGCTTCTTAAAAGCAGTGGTAATATAAAGCAATGGTGCTAGCTGATGCTTTGATTCTGGCATTAGAAGGAATCAACATTGAATTGTTTGGCATCAGATTCCTTCACAGTTGGCTCAGCAAGCATTTGTGCAAGCATTTGAGAAAGGATATGATCTTGAATATAGTCTTCTGAAAGCCATCTTTCGATTTTTCTTCCCCCCCCCCCCATGTTTTTATTTGACAAACATTATTAAGTTTAAGTTGTACAAAAGTGACTGACTGGATCAGTAGTGTTTTTTGCTATTTCTCAGTACCCCACATGCTGGTATATTTTGTGGAATACTCAGTGTCCGGTTCTTACCTGTAGGGTCTCTGACGGAGTGCTATGATGAGCTTGGCAACCGTTATCAGCTGCCCGTCTACTGCCTGGCGCCTCCCGTCAACCTGATCACAGAGCGGAGTGAGGAGGACCCCTCTGAGAACACAGAGCCCCAGACGGCCTCGAAAAAGGAGTTCCAGCTGAAGGTACGTCTCTCCACAGGCAAAGACCTGAGGCTAAGCGCCAGTATGGTGGATCCCATCGGCCTGCTGAAGAAGCAGCTCCAGGCCCAGGAGGGCATTGACGTGGCCCACCAGCGCTGGTTCTTCTCAGGCAAGCTCCTCACAGACAAGACGCGCCTGCAGGACACCAAGATCCAGAAGGACTTCGTCATCCAGGTCATCGTGAACCAGCTGATGCCACCTAACCACTAAGAAGAGCAAAAGACAAGCTGGGAGCTTCATATCGTGATGGACCAAATCAACACAGCTGTGGACATATCTTGGCTTTTTCCCCCTCCTTTTTTGGTTTTTCTTTTGTTAAAAAAATAAATAAAAATTCAAAAGACTTAAATGAGAATTAAGAATGCAACAGACACCACACGCTGCTTTTAACGTTATTCTCTACCATCAGAAAGCTTGACAGACTGTGACCCTGCTGGTTTCTCCTTCAGGACAGCGAGCTGGCACTGTTTCACTGGTGTGGACTCGCTGCCGGCCATAACATCTGCATGTGGCCTCCACCTGTGAGCCCCGGTTAAAGTCAACCAGCATAAAGAATAGCTTTTTCTTTAAGTGCCAATACGAAGAACCACTTCGGTAGGGGAAAAAAAGCACATAATCTCTTGACTATGCATTGTCTGCAAATGCCTAATGGAGGATCAGGTCAACCCATACCTCAGCGGTCCTGCTCCAGAAGAGATCTCAAGGATTCTGGGTTTTTTTCTTTCATTTTTTTAGGAATACGATAATCTCGTGAGCTTCATTTGCACACTCGAATAAACGTACAAGCATCTGTACGTATTGTGCGCCTTTCAAAGAAGAAAGGATTTCTTATACGCTGATTCTTGTCGATGTGTCGGTTTGTGTGTCTGTTTTGAGGTGCGTCCGTCTGGCTGTGCAGTCTCTTTGTAGCGGCTGGACCCACAAAGATGTCGGTCAGCCCATTTTCCAACCTGTATAATATTTGAAATTCTGTGTGAACGGCACAATTTGACTATGCAATTTATGTTTGTTGACGATACAAGTCTACTGGTGAGCTTAACAGAGAATTATTTCTTTTTGTTTGACCCACAATCCATATAAATGCCTCTTCTTTCTCTACCAATCTCACGAATGCATTTTATTGTATGTGACTGAGGATGAAACAAGCTTACTGTATTTCCAAGTAGAAATCCAGTGCAAAACACAAAGTAAATGCAAGATTTACAAAGGTGTTCCTCATGGCCAAGTCTAACAAAGCTTGGTGTTATTGTTTTGGGTTTTTCTTTTCTAGATTTACAAAATGCAACTCTTGCTGCCTCCCAATGGACTACTGCAACCTCTCTGTAGCGGGATAAAATAAAATTCCTTCTTTTATGTGATGTTCTTTCTCCAATTTTTCCTTCAACTTTTGAATGGGATAAAAATCTGGGAAGGTAGAGTGGTTCAATCTACCTTATCACCCAGCATAACTGCTGATGATGGTAATATAAACCTGAAATAAAAGCATTTTCTCTGGAAACTATTTTGCCTCACAATGCCCTGCATAGATCCCTCCACTATGAATGGGTAAGTTAGACCAAAACCTTCACAAATCTCTAATAACATTGTCACTGGAATCAGGAAGGACATTTATAATCATTTATTATAATGGCTTTCTGTGAGGGAGCTTTTAGAGGCAGACGTATGGTTCCACTGACTGCCATTTTGAACAGATTTGACGAGTTCTCTAGAACTGTGTGTTTTGCACCAGATCCACTTTGTTTACCCAATTATTCAGAATGTATCCTTATGTAAGGCTATATAAGTTAAAAAAAAAATGATCAGTGCTCCAAAACCAGTTGCTCATAATGGGGTCTTTTTAGAAAAGTTAAATGTGGCTTTATATACGGCTTGTGTAAAAAAAAAAAAAAGGTCACTTTTTATTAAAACGGGCAGTGTGAAATCCAATTTAAAGAACTGCCCAATCGAAATCTACATACTGCGTCCGCATGGACTTTGGAACTGCATCAGGGCTGCTGGTATATAATGAAAGGCATTTCAGCTTGAGGCCCTTCCATGGTTGATGATGATGTCGAAATGGGCACAGCGAGTGTATTTTTTTACTTTGGAAGATGTTCTGTGTCCAGAAAAGTTACTTCTGTTTTTGACTGTACGCAAGGCCTGCTGAAACCATCAACCCTGGAAGTTCACCAAAAGTGTGCCTCATCCCTCCTTGCGTCCGAGGCGAACGGCAGAAATTGAGCCGCCCTACGACCCTAAGGACAAGGATGATGGTTCTGGAGAAGACTTAAGCTTTAAACTGTAAAAACCTGCACAGATGAAGTAGATGTGAGAGAACCTGTCGGATCAACTGATTGAAACATGCTGGGTTTCCTTTTTGAACTGTTGTCAGTTACTGTTGAGATCTCATGAGTGCCATATTAAGGGAGAAGTAGAAAAGGGTGAATAATGCAGGTAGGAGGATGTGATTTCCATATTACGCCATTTTGCTATTGCATGTCATTTAAATAGCAGTAACAAGTTTTGCATTTTTGCTGATTTATCAAAGTTCAGAACATCTTCCTTGAGGATCATCTAACAGTCAGGACACTCAGCACGACTTATGGAAGTAACATATTGCAGCAGGTATTGCTAAACCCAATTTAATTCGATTCGACTGTAATTCAATTATAGCGCCAGGGCAGCTGGGTGGTATAGTGGTTAGGATGTTGCCCCTGCAATCATAAGGTTATGGGTTTGAATCCTAACTGCCAGTATCATCACTGAGGTTCCCTTGAGCAAGGTACTGTCCCCACACACTGCTTTCTGGGCGCCCCTCATTGGTGGCAGCCCCCTTCACTTAGTGAATGGGTTAAATGATGAGAGAATTTTACATTGTTCACAGCTGTGTGACTGTAAGGGCCACTCAACTTTACAACCAGTGTTGTCCCAAAGCAGCTTTACAGAAGCTCCAAGCCCCAAGTGAGCAAGGAGCAGCAGAGGAGAGGAAAAACTCTCAAAAGCTGTAGGCAGAGCCCTCAGGAGGAACCAAGACTCAAAAGGGGAACCCATGGTTGACCTGGAGTGAGGGAGAGAACTAACAATAGAAGGCGTTTACGTACAACTTGGTCTCTGTTAGACAGGTTGGCCATCTACGGCTAGCAGAGGTAACGGTGGAACCCAAAGCGGGTCTGAAAATGGATTTGGCCTGCAGGTGAGAGTGGTGCAGGTAGGGGATATGGGTTTTGGCTCCCAGCTCTTGTGTCTTGGCTGACCTTCGAGCTGTTATCCTGAATCACTGCCCTGACTACTGTGTCCCTCTCCATGCTTCTGGAAGCTCTTAACAAGGTATCTGCACCTCACAGCATCACCAGAGACTGTTTCCAGCTCTAATCCGCCATCCAGATTTTAATCTGCCATATGCTTTTCTGCATGATCTTCATCCGTCCTGTGGGCCGCACTGAAAAAGCCCATTGGCTTAACCTGCTCTGGCGCATTAATCGCCCTTTATCGCTTTTAACGGCTGTACCTTCAGCCTCAGAATGTGCTGTAATGTTACACACCAGGACAGTTGCAGCCTAATGTGTCCCCTCAGTCAGATGTGGGCCGTCTCCGAGTGTCGGGTGCTTTACATGAATCAAAACCTCCTTATCCTCCACCACATTGTAATCGTATTTAATTATTAGTCATTCGTATTAAAGACATTCACAGCAGGCAGAATAAACCCTTGCAGCTTTCCTTGGGCCGCTTAAAAGAACCCTGAAACAGGTGTTGGGCTGTGACCTCTAGCCAGTTGCTCGCTGCTAAACCTGTTTGGCAACTCCCTCCTCTTCAGCAAAATTTGAAACCTGCCTGTTTTGGCAACAAAGCTGCCGCAAACGTATTTATTTCTGGGCTGTTCAGAACTTTAAATTCTTGACTAGTGCATTTTTAGCATCGTCCAGTGCTAACACGATACCCTGCGTTAGGCATTGCATTTCTGTAGTGCCCCAGTGTAGGGAACAGTGATAAGGGACCATTTTAATTTACTATAATACTTTTCTATAGTGTTTCACTATAGGAAATAGTGATTAGGGACTATTTCTGTTTCCTATACTGGTGCTCTGTATAGTGTGGCAGTGTAGGGAATAGTGATTAGGGACCTTTTCTGTTCACAATATGTTTTCAGTGAGTTTCAATGAAGCCAGTGGTGATTATGGACCATTTTGTATTCCCTAAAACTGCTTTATATTGTGTTTCAATGTGCAGAATAGGGATTCGGGAATAGTACTCTGTATAGTGTGCCAGTGTGGATAATAGTAATTAGGGCCTATTTCTGTTACTTAAAATCATGTTCTATGTAGTGCTCCTGTGTAGGGAATAGTGATTAGGAACCATTTCTGTTCCTTTAAACAGTTTCTATAGTGTTTCAATGCAGGGAATAGTGATCAGAGACCATTTCTCTTCACTATAGTAGTTTGCTGCTCCACTGTGGACCTTTCCTATTCATAATAGTTTTCTGTAGTGTTTCAATTGTGATTAGGGACTACTTCTGTTCCCTTAAACTAAGACTATAGTGTGCTACAATGTAAGTAGAAGTGATAAGGGACCATTTTAGTTCACTCAAATAAAAAACTAGTGCTCTAGGCTCACTTTAGTTCACTATAAACTTGCTCTACAATGTTCCAGTGTAGGAAATAGTGACTAGGAACTATTTCCTAGAATAGTTTTCGATTGTACTCCAGTTAATCGTGATAATACTGGTACCAGTAATACCTTGTTTGGTGTAGTACTTTAGTGTAGGCAGTAGAGATTAGGGACTATTTTTCCCTGTAGTATTATTCAATTTAGGGCTCTAATGTAGGGAGTATTTAGGGGACCTAACTATAATAATGTTCGTTATTGTGTTCCAATGTAGGGAATACTCATTAGGGGACCATTGTTGTTTCGTATAATGATGCTCTATATAGTGTACCAGTGTAGGGAATAGTGATTAGGGATTATTTCTCTTCCCCATAATAGTGTTCTATATTGCTACAATATAGGGAATAGTGATTAGGGATCATTTCAGTGTATGATCATTTTTGTTCACTAGGGAATAGTGACCATTTCTGTTCCCTGTAGAAGTGTTTTATATAGGACTCCAATGTAGGGAAAAGTAATTAGTAACAATTTCTGTGCAGTGAAATAGTGTTTCATAGTGGAGAAGAGTGATTTGGGGTCATATTTGTTCACTAGAATATGGTCCTGTTGTGCTCCAGGTTAGCGCTTAGTGATTAAAGGCCATTTCTGTTTCATTACAATGGTGTTCTGCAGTGCTCCAGGTTAGGAATACTAATCAGGGGACCATTTCTGTTCACTATAATAGTTGTTCATACTGTGCTGCAAGGGGAATAGGGAATAGTGATTAGGAACCATTTCTGTTCACTGTAATAGTTTTTGATTGGGGATCTTTTCTGTTCACTGTTATAGCATTCTGTGGTGCTCTAGGTTAGGGATTAGTCATAAGGGGCCATTTCACTTCACTGAAGTGCTCTGATGTCTCCAATCAGGGAAAAAATGTTCAGGCTTTTATTAGCAAACATGTCTGAACTTGCCTCTGCTTGCCTTAGAGAACTCCACTGCCATCTAGAGGTACTTAGAAACACCTACAACTGACTTTGGAAAAAAAAACCAACAACCCACAGTTCCTCTTTTCAGTGGTCAGGTTCAGCACTTCTCTGGAACGGTAAATGGTGAATGTGGAGGTAGCGGTTGCTGAGAAGATCTACTGAACAACTGGAAACTGTTGCATATTTTTTTTTTATCAAGTCTCACTGAAACCTCACTTATTTGTCAACAGATGTTTCAGTAAACACAAGGGGTTAGTTGGTTCATTATTTTTAGCATTCAGTCAGCCTCACCCTCAAGTCCCTTAGAGACTGTAGACCTGTTGATCTTCATCATGGGGTCGGTTTCTTGGTGCATTTATTTTTACAAACACTGCCTAATATTGTATTGGTCCCAATTGTGCTGCCAGAACAGCTCTGACCAATTGTGGCACAGGGTCCATAAGGCAGGGTGCAGTATCCTGTTGAAAGAGGTCACTACTATTGCCAGGAGGAGGAGGAGTGGATCTGCAACTGTTTAGAAAGGTGGTGACCAAGTAACATCCACATGAACGCAGCACCCAAGGTTTCCTTCTGGTCATTGCCCAGAGCACTCCGCCCCTTCACTTCTTCAAATAGTGCACCCTGGAGCCATCTCTTGCCCAGGTAAGCAATGATCATCCACACATGTAAAAGAAAACGCGATTCATCAGACCAGGCCGCCGTCCTCTGTTGCTTCAAAGTCCAGTTTTGATGCTCACTTGCTCATTGTGTGCCCATTGGGTTCCCATGACCCTCTCGCATCGGCTGCTCATTCTTGGAACACTTTTGGTAGATACTGAGCACTGCATGCTCGGAGCATCCCACAAGACCTAGTCATCTAGACATCACAGTCTGGCCCTCGTCACACTCACCCACTTTTCTTTCTTCTAAAACATCAACTTTAAAAACGGACTTCCCTCATGCCTAATAAATCCCACCCCTTGACAGAAGTCACTGTAACGGGATCATTAGTCTCATTCACTCGCCTGTAATGTTGTGGCTGGACTTACTTCTAAACAGAGTAAGCAGTGTTTGGAAATTGAGATTGAGTTGAGTTCTGAGTGTTTAATGGTGCTTGTGATGTGGCTGGATGAAGGGAAGAGGAAGGCCTGTGCGGGTCTGGAACAAATGAGGTAGGTGTTGCTGGAATCTGAGAAGAGCTGACTCGCCCTGTGTGAGGCGAGCTGACGAGGCCTGCTGGGTTAGACCTGCTGTGACCTTCCTGATGCCTCTGCCAACGCGGACCTCGGCCGACTGTCTGGGTTCCACTAGAAAACCACCAGATGGCAGTGTGTACCAACCAACAAAAAGACTATGTTTTTGATCCTTTTGCATTCCTGCAAACTGCAAAATTCTCTTGTTGTTGACAGGCAGGAGAAGAACAAAAGCTACTGAGGGACCATTCTGAAACCATCCGGCATCTGTCTGGGATGCTCTTTCCATTCCACCCTAAATTGTGCTACTTAAGAGCCTGACAAACTTCACTTCTGATTGTTATTTGTTCAAAATTTCCATTCCATAAATGGCGCAACAGTCCAACAGTAACTGAAGCTATTCAATGATTTAATGATTTTAACATATAAGAATCAGAAGTGAAGTTTGTGCTACTTTTTGGTGTAAAATACACCCTGGAGCTCCACAGTGAGACATAGAATCTGCAGAAGAGCAGTCCAGGAGCAGGACCAGCCCCACCCAAACAAATCAAATCCCAGAATGTGAGATTAGCAGCTTAATGATAATCCCTGGAACTTTATTCACAAAAATGCACTTGAGTAGAAGTGAAAGTGACATCATTTGAAAATGAACTAAACCATAAATCATCGCTCTGTCCTTCGGTGACCTATCTGTGGGAAGTTATTACTTTTAAATCCCACTTTTACAGGTAGATTATGAAATAATTCCAGGGTATTGCTTTGCTGATGACCCCAGGTGGGACTGAACCCTGTTATGTTAAGACTTGTAATCCAGAAAACAAATGACTGTATTCTTAGACTTGCATGACCTTTGGGAGGCTCAGTGAGGTCTGCACTGCTTTTAGCAGGCAATAGCAATATGTGGTGTGAGACTGCACTAAAGCATCTTATGTGACTATGCAGTCAGTCTTTCTGGTAGTCAAAAGTCAGTCTTTCTGGTAGTCTTTAAGCGAATTCCATGCTTTTTTAAATTAGAGAACAAATATTTTAGGCAAACTATTTTGGTGGCTCTAATGTAGATCTTTAATGTTTATTCGTCTATTGCTTCATTTTTTAAAAAGAAAGTGAAAATCTGGTCATACGTGAACACACCACAGAACACAATGTGAACAGCACGAAATTCTTCCTCTGCATTTAACCCATTCACCAAGTGAAGCAGGGGGCAGCCAGGAACA
>JBBJLR010117406.1:10561-20074 GCA_037577145.1 Brachypetersius gabonensis | reverse complement strand
CACAGAAACAACTGAAACAAAGATCTAAAAGCAGTTTAGCACCAAACTTTGTGAAAACTAATATTTGTGTCATTCTCGAAACCTTTGGCCACGACTGTAAAACATCATTCCATCATTCCAATTATCTATATTAAAGCCTGTAGTTATGGTACTCAAACGTTTCAGATACGCTCAACCCGAGTCTGCTGTATCACGTGATTAGTTATGGGAATTTAGACTCTTTTTAATGAATTGGATCATTTGGATCACATCACTATGATTCGGCTCCTTTGGCTCTCAAATGCATAGACATACAGCGTGTGGCCATGTAAACTAATACAGGTTTTCTAATGAAAACACAATTATATTCTGTGACAAAAAAGACAAACATTTTATTGCATACACATGAGCTAAAGAAAAAAATTCTGGAAACATGTCACTCATTTCTTTCTCTCACACACACTGGTTTCTCTGTTATCCGCTACTTTGACCCCCTTGAATGTCTCCTCAGAAGGAATCATTAAACCTCCACTGTGTTTTAATGACAGCAAGTGGTAGCTTTGACCATATGATTCTGGTTCAGCATGTTAGCAAACTAGCATGGCAACTATAAACATTAACTACATGAGAAACACTCTGTTTTATTTTGGCAACAGTGTAGTCCATGTCGTGATTTCTTGTTCTTGACAATATTTTTTTTTATTTATATCACATTTGACAGAGATTATGGCTCCTAAAAAAAATATTTGGCTCCCAAATATTGCGCTAACCCTAACCCCTAATGTTTTCATTCTGTCTGGAGCCTTGCATTCAGACACAGAAACCAACATATGTGGAACTGTTAATTCACATGAAAAATGTTTGTTTTATTTACAACTCAAAAGTTTTTACAATAACAGCCACCAAAACAAATGCTGACTGAGCCTCCAGCAGCCGTCAGAGTTGGGAACAAAAACATATCAAAAAAGTAACTTTAATATTCAAAGAATTCTATAAACTGTATTCTTAAAATAACACTTTCACTTTCAGTGCAATGTTTGATCTAGCCTCTGAGACACCAGCAGATCCAGTCTATGAGACTGACTTAATGTTGCCACAAGTCTGTTTCTGCCTTTGGTCTTGCTTGTGGTCACAGTGGAAAAGCCAGATTCTCATAAATATGTTGCTATGAAAGACAGAAGCAATTTTATAGTCCCAAGTGCGGGACAAGGACATTCTACTTTGATCAGCTGCAACTTTAAACTGCTGACAGCTTCATTAGCTGAGGTTCTAACTCTGTGGGGAGAGCAATGTCATCAGCATTTGGTTCCACAGAAAAGGGGTCCAACATCCACATATTGCCATTGCTGGGAGCTCTGGAAAGTATTCCACACATTTCTTAGCCAGCTGTGACAAATGGCTGGTGACTGTATCTGTGCAATATTCTCCAAAATGTCATTTAAAAGTTGAAACATTTCCATCCTTCCCTTCTGAACACCTTTTGTCTGCAGTGACAGTTTGTCTGCAGTGACAGTGCTTGTCAGAAACAAGAGAGATGCAGATGTTTTTGCCTTGAATTGAAAGATTTAACTGACTCAGTTATGAAACAATATCAGCCAAGCAGACAAGCTGAGCCAAGAACATCCACATAAATGTTTGCCAGCTGGATTTTTTTCTGTTAGAATACAATGTACTTAATTCTCAGCTCAGTACCTGCCCTCTTGATAGCCATCTCATCTCCCTGTGGTACAGCAGCTGAGCTTGTTCTGAATCCACACCCATGTGTAATGAAAAAAGCACCTGGAGTTCACAGCAATCGTCTTTATGAAAGGCATATTCATAGCTTCGTGTAAATGTGGTGACATTGTTTTTAACACTAAGCTTTCGTGATGCAGAAAACAGTGGGCATCTGGTGCCCACACATCTCCCTGCCATAGAAGCAGTGCAATCACTGCATATTCCAGCACAGTTTATCCACTCCAGCCCATCCTTCTCAAAGTAATCATGCAGGCAGCGCAAACATTTCTGTGCTGTTCTTCTGGATGTAAGTTCACCACAACAAATCTTCATAAAATCAATATGGAGCATCTTCAGATAAAGATTGTCATAACTGTGCATCTAGACTGCGATCTTCAATTTGAAGCTAACAATCAGCTAGAACTTTAAAAGAATATGTGGCAGCTAGCGCAAAGCCAAAAGCATCTCGAGAATAATCATCCATGCGAATAAAACTGTGTCGTCCTTCTGGTTGTTGGAAGTTAAAAGAGTTTTTTATCATGATAACAAACAGTAAAGATGCGTTGGTGATATTAGTGAACTTGTCCAACTGTGATGCAAAATGTGGGCTACCATTTAGTTCTTTCAAGAAGCTGACTATGTATGTCAGAGCATATTTCAGCAATCCGCCTACATACAGCCTCATTTGACTTGTAAGCAGCTTGCTAGCAGCCGCTTCACTGACCATCTTGCAGCACTTATTAACGCTGGCAACACTACATCTTCTTCGTTACTAAAATGTTTCTTACACCGAATTACACACTACCAAGAAGCTGGACTTCAGGGCACTCCCAAACTGTCCATAGGAAGACAATTTTCCATTCTGCAGTAATTTTCCATTCTGTGTATTACATTATATATTCACTTTAAGTACTTCAGTGCTTTTCTGACAAGTTTAGGGTGCTTTGTTTTTAGACTTCAGTTTAGGGGTTTTTGTACCTCTTTGGAGAGTGTTTGTCCACACTTCACAAACTGGGTCTTAGGCTAAATGTCATCATCTTCCTTGGCAAAACCAAAATGTAATGTATTCTGGGTTATATTATATACATATGTTTTTACTTTTTGTTTTTCTTTGTGGTTCAGAAATGTCTGCATGCCTTCAGGATTACCTATCAGCTATGCAGGCTCAAACTGCTGATGTCAGCCCCCAACTGACCAATTTCTTTTTTATTTTTGACTTTGTAAGGATTTTGCTTAAGCATCTTTATAGTATTTTTATACTTTTAGTTTTCTAATGCCATAAGAAATGCACAGATGTACCAGGACATTGTTAACAAGTTAGCCCAGTTAGGTTTTCACCACTAGGCTAAAGAAAAAAAATTAAATAAGTCTATAAATAATAAAATACCACATTATCAAAAGCAGCTCTGACAGAACAACTTTTCACTGGCACAACTTCATGGACACGGTTTTGGGATGACAACCACCCATAAACTGTGGAGACTGAATTGCATCAGAAACATTATCACCAGGCTGACATATACTGGAGAATCAAAGTGTGCTGCAAGTTTCGTATCATAGCAGTATAGATTTGGTACAACACTGTTCCTGTACATCTTTGGGAAAGTGTCTATCTAGACTGTGATTTTCAATTTGAAGCCAACAATCAGCTAGAACTTCAATAGAATATGTGGCAGATAGAAATAAGGGCCAACCAGCATTAGGAGAAAGAATATTTAGAAGTTCATGTTCATGTATTAAGAGTGTAAACTCTCATTGTTGGAAATTTAGGAATTCCATATTGGATAGTCCTAGCTGACATTTCTCAATAGTCTGCATCTTCCAAATACAATACAGGACAAATACAGCTTGGCATTTCACTGACTGACTTTGTCACTTCCTGAGTGAAAGAGGTTGAGCACTTCATTTCATGATTCAGTCTGAAATATGCAGCGTTACTGAACGCAGAGGGATGGAGCATATGTATGTAAATATCTTTGTAGTGGGACAACAGCAGGGAAATAGTAATTTGGAAGAAGACTTTTACGCCAACGTGTCTAACCAAGAGGGGACTGACAGCCAGGAACACGGGATCTACGGTAAATAGCGATAATTCTGCAAAAATTCTGATTTATCTGAATTATAAAAACGCTGTCAGTTTTTCTGTTTATACCTCAAATATAGCTGCTCAACCAAAGATTGCTTCTTTAATTTGGCGGATTGGAACCTCCAGGCTAATACAGTTAACAAGAAATACAATTTGCATTAGTTGTCTACTATCATAGTGATAACTGTAGGTCCAAATTCCCTATTCATCAGCTTTCCATTCCACCCTAAATGTCTAAAAGACTTGTCAGTCTGTCTACATGTATGCACAGTGCAGTGTACATATTTTCTCCTGATATCTTCTATTGTTGCATGTTTGCCACCTAATAGTTAAGAGATTTTATCTCCAAATAAAGAAAATCTTGGAACAAATACAAGTAAATATGAAACACAGTTTTTAAATGATCGTGACATTCATTGAAGGAAACAAAAAACACCAGTAACTTGCCTAGGAGGAAATGTCGACTCACCAAACAGCATAAAATGCTAAAAAAAATTACAACAAATCAGTCTAAGAGATGGTGTGATGATCTTCAGGGCCTGGGTGGCTTACCATAACTGACAGAACTATGAATTCTACTCTCTACCAGCAAATCTTGCAGGGGAGCATCAGGTCATCCGTCCTTTATCTGAAGTGCAACCAGACAATCCCAAGAGTAAGTCTACCTCTGCATTACTTAAAAGAAACAAACTTAAAGGTTTTGGAATTGCCCAAGTCCTGTCTTGGACCTCATTGACATGCTGTGTCAATATCTTGAATGGGCAGGTCATGCTAGGAAGCCCCGCAGTGTGGCTGAATTAAAGCAATTCTGCAAGAAAGAGTGGGGCACAGTTCTACCACAGCAACATGGAAGACTGAACTTTAATTATAGGAAGTTTTCTGTTGCAGTCATTACATTTTTACGTTTATTACATTTTGTATGAGTATCTGAAAACGTTAGTTTAGCAAATAAGCAAAAATGAGAAATCACTTTTCTCACAGCACTGTATGTATCTAATATGAAGAAATACCTAACTAGCTAACAATCTGTCACTCAAATACAAATGGTTAACATGCTTCTCCACTTATCCCTTTTTCAGAGTCGGGCTGTTTACTCTGTCATCGATGGTATAGTTTTCACGGAGTGTCTGTGATTTGTCTGTGCATGCTGTGCATTCTCCTGCTGCTGGTCATCGCTGGCCAATCAGTCAACATTGTATATACGAGGAGCACCTATTTTAATCTGACTGCAGAGAGACAGGAGATGGAGAAGAGGTGCAGACCGCTGGGAACAACAGTTGCTTTATAGTGGAACTTTTGATGTGCACATTAACATATTAAAACATTGTAAGCATTTTCTGAACTACACTTATTTTCCTGTAACAGCAACCTTGAGTGAGAGAGAAGTGCTACATTAATGTATAATTATATAAATATATAATTCAAGCCACAGTACACTGTGAAGACAGTGAAGCATGGTGGCCAAGCATCATGATATGGGATGTTTCTCATCCTACGGTGTCAGACGTATTTATCACATACCAGGGATCATGGATCAGTTTAAATGCCTCAAAATGCTTGAAGAGGTCATGATGCTGAAGAGGAAATGCCCTTGAAATGGGTGTTCCAACAAGACAACGACCTCAAACACAGCAGTTAACAGCAACATCTTTGTTTCAGACATCAAAAAAGCAGTTTCTGAGGCAAAACCAAGAAATGCAGAAGAGTCACTAAATATTAGTTCAGTGAATCAAGGGAAAGCAAAATCTTAAAACATTTTACAGTTTATACCATGAATAAGGAATAGAATGTGTCGTGTTCTCAATGCGTTTGTGTGTATGAAAATAAAAGCAATTATAAGGATTTTGATCTTTCGCTTTTCTAAACATACTGCTATTATTACTGTGTGGATCTCAGGGAGTGTGTCCCTATACACAGCAGGGAGGGCAAAGCTTGGGTTGAGCACGAGGGCTGAAGACAAGAGATCCCTTGTTCTGGACATTATAAAAGTCTTTTTTTTGTTACTCATTAACCTTGCTTCTGCATCCTTCTTCCCCGTAGGAGACATGACAGTCTACTATAAATTATTCAGTTATTTACTTAAAATGATCCAGTAACTAATACGAATGTTCTATTATTAATTTTATACTATGAATTACACAGTATTCATTGTTTAATACTCAGTACTATAAATAATTCAGTAACAAAAATTAATTATTCAATAACTATTATTAATTATCCAGCATCTGCTGTGAATTATTCATTAACTACATATTATTCAGTATTGTCTGTGAATTGTCCAGTAACTACTTTACATTATTAAGCATACATTATTACTCAGTTTCTACTATAAATGCAGTAATTATGCATTTTTCAATCTTCTCTAGAAATTGAACAGGAACTACTATAACGTATTCAGTATTTACTATGTATTATTCAGGTAGACTTTTAGTTTAAAAAAGTAAAAAATGTCTTCAAACGAAAATTTCCGCTGTGTGCTGCGTGTGACCACAATGTTAAGGTTATTGCAGAAAGCTGAAATTCCAATAAATGCTGTTAGTGGGACATGTTTACCACTGACAGACACTGCTGACCTGCTTGTTCTCTGACTTTATTCTATGCTAAAAAAAAAAGAGTCATGTGACCTGGCATTAATTTAAGTACACCGTCTGGTACTAATCTGTGTCTGAATGTTATAGATGGTTCAGCAGAGCTATCATTTTTCATTACCCTGATCTCTGACCTCATCTTTCTGCAGAGTGTAAATCAGTGTGAGCTGTCACTTGTACATCAATATAACATACTGTCAATATATTCCACAACAGCAAAAGTATTCCTTGAGAAATTATTTAATGTATTACATTATATATGGTGTTTATTCAATATTCCTGTTCTTAGCTCTTCTTTCTCAAGCCTGGGCTTGCTTTGCTGTCACAAAGCTAGCATGCTAACTAGGTTAACCCCAACTGAAAGATTACTAGGTTATTTTTTCAAGCAGATACTGTATTTCCCAGCTGAAATATCAAGAATGTAAATACCTTTCATTACTGTTTTAGAAAACTCAAATAAAATATTTACTCTTTAAGTTCTTATTTTATGTCTCATTGAACAGTCACTATAGAAAAGTAAAGCTGAAAATACAACAATAACAGGAATTCTATGACTGCAGTTTCAGAGAAACATGATTGTGGATCATCATGGAGGCTTAAATAAAATTACAGCTGTTGAAGCAGCAATGCACTCATTAAATGTGCAGCTCAAAGAACTGCCAGTAGCTTATCACTGCAGCAGAAACACTAGATCACAGGTGAAACATCTTCAGTGAATGACAGGTTTGTACAGTAAACACTGCTGTGTAATGACACACCAATGACGTATGTAAAACTGATGCTAAACTGTAAAATTGACTATCAGAGTAAAAATATTAAAGTCATTTAGGATAAAAATCCTCACATTAAATTTAGCAATATATGCATAAAAAATAATAATAAAAATAAAAATAAAAATAAAGAGACCACTGCTATTTATTTTTTTAAATATTTTAACAGACTGGCATGGAATAGTTGTCATACTCATAGAGTTGCTTATGAGTATGACAACTATTCCATGCCAGTCTGTTAAATTCCTACACAAGCACCTCATCTTGCTTCATTAGGTACTGATTAGGTGGTCACCTGAATAAAATCGTATTTAAAGTATAAAAAATCACTGGTGTAATTAACACTCTCCTCTTGAAATGTGACCAGTTGGATGGCAAAACACTACAAGATATTTGTCAAAGGTAATTGTTGCCATTTTGTTTGCAGTATTCCTACCAAATTTGTTGCACCATGCAGTTCTTCATTTTGCAATTGCACATCACTACCCAGCACTAGCCTAGTTTGCTAAGTCCAGTTTTGCTATATTGTCTTTGTTAGCACACTGCCACTGCACATATATGTAAAATCAAGCCAGGCCTGAACTTCAGAGCCCACTGTAAAAATCTGCTTTAAAAACTGTTCAATTGCTGCACAGGGTGCACATGTGCTGGACATACAACTCGCTACATCTCAAACTAACTCCAGACCTACAGCATGTCAAGTGTGGTGCTAAGGGCTATGTACTATATAGTGCACTATTTCACTGGTCCTGCATCCTCTGTCTATTGTGTAGTGCACTATTCTATAACTGAATTTTTGATAGAGTTATGTACAGTGTTTTCCAACATAGAGAAAAGTGATTAGAGGTAGTTTTCCCACCGATATGTCCTGGCCCACTTTCGAGGGTTTTCCAAAGCGCTTGTGGACTGATGGAACATAATATTTAGCCAGAGGGACCCAAACCACCATCATCAAAATCAAACCTGAGTAACAATTCACTCTCCTCTACAGCTCTGGAGTCCGGCAGCGCTGACCAAGATTTACTCACTTTTCTGCTCTTCCTTAGCTCATATGGGCGTTATAGCTTTAAAGCAAAAAGATAAACTACTGCGGAAGTTTTTTTACTCACCGGGGAAAACCTGCAGCTCAAACTGGACAGAATCGTAACATTACCCATGCTGTGAAGAGACTGGAACTACTCAGTACAATACATATAATAAACTGCACCTTACTCTACATATTATAGGTTGTACATTATACATTATAGACTGTACACTGCACATTGTAGAGTGAACTTGCCCGATTTTCAGTATTCATGAATTTACCGCTGGAAAAATACCATATTTACCATATTAGTGAGCTGTCTTTCTGTGGGAAATACTCTGCCCCTTCGGCTGAAATGGAGGTTTTATTTGGTTCAGTAGCTGATTTCAAGTTCTGTTTGTGTTTTTTGGTCAGTAGTTGGTTAAGGAGCCAATCACAAAGTGGTGGGTTTTCACCCCAGGGGTTTGAAAAGCAGTGGGTTAAATGCCCGCTCACCCCCATGGTTTCATGTTTATAAATTCATACTTGGAAAACATATACAGTAAACCCCTGTTATTCGCAGGGGTTACGTTTCAAGAGCACCCGTGTATAGTCAAAAACCGCGTTGTTGTGTTTTGGTCAAAGAAATTCCTTAAAATGCCTACTTTTATAGTGTAAAACATAAATATGCCCCCAAATGTTCTCCCAAATCACTTTAATTTCATTTTGAACTCAGTTTAATACATTACCCTTAAAGAAAATGTAAAGATAAACCCGAGGTTTAAATACGGAAAAGTCAGGAACGAGAGAGAGACAGAGTAAAAGAGAGTAAGTGAGAGAGAGAGAGAAAGAGAGCGTAAGGGAGAGCGAGAGAAAGAAAAAGAGAGTAAGAGAGAGAAAGAGAGAGATACAGAGACAGAGAGAGTGCGCAAGAGAGAGACAGAGAAAGAGAGGGAGAGAGACAGAGACAGAGACAGAGAGAGAGAGAAAGCGAGAGAGAGAGAGCGACAGAGAGAGAAGCAGAAAGAGCAAAACTGATTTAAAACGGGCGCGATCCGCGCGCTCCAGGAAAAGTCACAAACAAGTGAGAGAGACAGAGAGAGAGAGACAGAGACAGAGAGAAAAAGAGTAAGAGAGAGCGACAAAGAGAGAGAGAGACAGAGAGAGCAAGAGAGAGAGACATAGAAAGAGAGTAAGAGAGAGCGAGAGAGGTTTAAATATGGTTCCGACGGCGATGCACCAGGAGCCAGAAGAACTAAAATGAGTAAAACAACCAGTTTCGTTCTCAAAAAAAAAAAAAACGCATATGACTGGATCTGCGAGTCCCGATCTGTGTAAAACTGGGGGATTACTGTATATCCCAAATGTATC
>JBBJLR010117406.1:3061-8061 GCA_037577145.1 Brachypetersius gabonensis | reverse complement strand
GCCAAGCCGGTATATTTGTGACCTCACAACAACTAGATTTTTTTGTGATCCTGAAGAAAAGCATCATGAAATCTCAGCTCATATTTAAAACTCCACTGAAGACACTGAAGATCTGTAACATGTAAGACTGAAAATCAAATGTGAAAAATATAACTTTGGGATAAGTTTGTGATTAAGCTCCACTGAAGTCCTGGGATAACCTGAAGGGATAAACTGGGATAAATTGGGAGGATTAGGCTCCCCTGAAATCCTGGGATTAGTTGAGAGGATTATGCTCCCCTGAAATCATTGAAATAGGTGGAGTGATTAAGCTCCACACAACTCCTTCGAGATGTGTTGGACTGAAGACGCTCCAGTGAACTCCTCTGGGATCAGTTGGAGTGAGTAAGCTCCACAGAAACTGTGTGAGCAAGGAAGTGCCGATGAACAGATCTGGCATAAATTGGACACACCTTTGAGATGATCCTTCACCGAATACAGTCAGATCCTTTCAGAAATGTTCCAATATTCAGTGCAAAGCAAAGCCTCATAGCCTTTAATGTGGAAGAAAACATTGAGCTGGTGTCTGGTTGAAAACATATATTGACTAATGCATCCACTAAGGGCAGCAGTCAATTAGTGAAGGCAAAAGCCTACCTAGTACTGTACATTGTTCTAATCACATTTGTGTATTTGGGTTGTTTGTATCTACTTTTAGAATTGGTATGATAATCTTAAAAAATAGAACAAAACAGTGCACATCTCACACCTCCAACATGCAGTATCTGGTGAGCAAGTTTACACTGTTGCCCTGAACAGGAAAACACATTTTCGTTTTAGTATTGATTACAAATCAATTACATTCTTATTGACTAGTCAACAAGAAAATCACCTGTCATGCAATCCCAGGTATAGAATATATGTATGAGTTTGCGTGAGTGTGTGTGTTTGTCTGTAGTTACCCTGATGTTGTCCTCCAGCTCCTTGTGCTGCAGTAGTTTTCCATTGATGCTGTAAGTGCAGAAGTGGCCCTCGTCATAGTAGATAACACAGTGACCCTCAGTGGAGGCCTGCAGGAGCCGAGGCCGCACACACCCTTCAGGGCCCTCCAGGGTCCGCAACAGCTCTCCGTTCATGGAGTGGACCAGACATGGACCCTCTAACACAAACAGAATAAACATGCGGTCACCCTTCCATTCCAATTATCCCTTAATATTGTTCCAGTGTGCATTTACTTCTCCCAAGAAACACCAGACGATTCGCTCACTTTACTCTATAAAATAAACATAAACATTGTAAGACACATTCAAATAATCTATGTTAATCATTCTGTAGATGTATGCATGTGTGTGTGCGCATTTGTGTGTTACTCACCTCTGGAGCCACTGATAACCAGCCCCAGCTCTGCACACACACTTGCACAGGTCACCTCACAGTCATGGCCTGTCAGAATTGCTCGAGGAGTGACAAATTCTGCAAATACATAAAAATGTATAGTTAGACATTATTAACCTTGATAATACTGCGAGAGTTGTATTTTTTACCACTAGATGGAGACAGTCGTCAAAACCCACACCACCTTAGAAATGAATAATACACACCAACAAGTCAGTAATTAGGTTTCAATTATTTAATTTCAATAATTGTTCAAAATTACTGGCTGATTAAGTGTTTAAGATGTAAACAAAGAGTGGGTTTGGTCTCAAAAACATTCTTGAGAAAAACCTAGAATAGATTTATTTTTAGACCGAATGCTTCTTAAAACTCTGCTAAAAATGAGTCAGAATTGTTCACATTGGTTGTGAATGTAGCCAGACGTCTGCCTTTAAAAGCTCCCTCACAGTTTATGAGAAATGGTTATGAAGAAGCTGCCCAATGTCTGAGATGTCATTTTTGAGAAGCTTTTGGTCTAAAACTAAATCGATTCATGGTGGAGGGATACATGTAGGGTGTCATGAGGCAAAATAATATTTTACCATCATAAATATTCTCTATGAAGACTCAGAATACACATGTAGGTTCACTGGTGGGTATGGATAAGAAATAAAATGGCTACATGTGTTTCAGACTCGACCCATCATTCCATTCACCACCACTAAACATCATCAGAGCAATTCCCCTTTAACACAGATGTAAACACAGTGTTTGATATGGAATTTCCCTTTTAGAGACAAAACATCATGATCCACCACCTCTGTGTGTTCTTATAATGAGAAAAGAATGAACCGAATTGAACTAAATGATGAACTGAGTCACATTCCTTCATATTCCCATAATTAGGAATTTCAGACTAATCAGACTGGACAGATTTAAGAGACGGCCCATTCAACATTATGTAATTATACTGCATCTGTGTGTGTGTGTGTGTGTGTGTGTGTTTTCTTTGTGGCTCTTTGCACCGCAAAACATTTGGCTGAGCATCCTAACAAGACATTGTCCCTCTCTCTCTTTCTCTCTTGTAATATACACATACGCACACTAAACAGAGCCAGATGTGAGTGTGTGCTGGATCAGGCTTGTGAGAGAGTGTGTAAGTGTGCGTTTTACTTCTTGTAAAAGAACACAGAGATCAGATTCCCTCTGCCTTTACTGTGCAGAATTGCTCCAATGACTAACAAACTGATTACCAAACTTTAAATAAGCATTCACTCAAAATCGATGGTCTTATGAGCAACATGGTTATTCTGTCAGATACACTAGGGGGCGATATAACTTCTATTTCTTCTACTTTTTTAAAATGACTCCATAATGCTTTATACTATTAAAAATACCTTTTTTGTATTTAAAAGCAAGTTCAAATATCTTAATATTAGTAATAAAGACATGTATGATCAGCCTCACTTATCTGATTGATAGTTTTAGTTTATTGTAACTACATGAGATAAAGCGGAACTGTACTGAATTAAAGGATAAAGAAAGAATGGAGTTTTATTACCTACTTCACTCATGGAAATGATGCACATTACATTAACATGTTTTTGCACCTTTGTTCCAGACCAATTAACAGTTTACAAAGACTCATGCCTCCTCCAAGTAAAACTAATTTCTGAATTGAACAACTCCTTCAGAAATAATATCAAACTACTATAATAGTATATCATAGCCATAATTTAAAATCTCAGTCATATTGTGATACTGTCTCATCTATCAACCTGTATATACACTATATGGTCAAAAGTACTAGGACAGCTGTTTTTCAGTGTTTGGGCTAGGCCCCTTACTTCATGTAAAGGGCAACCTTAATGCTTCAGCAGACCTGTCTGTCTGTCTGTCTGCATATTAGTTATGGAACAATCGATGCTTTATCCCTGAGCCACAAGGGAATGTTATTCTTTTTCATGCTGATACACAAGGTAGCCTCCTTGCTTCTTCTGCTTTTACATTTTACAAGTCCGCATTCATCACATCTGATTGTATGGACTTTACACTGACTGTGAGCTGATGAATTTATCTGAGAAAACAGAGAAACTGATGCAGATTCTGGTGTGGTCTTGTCTCATTCAGCACAGACAGAACAGGGCTGTGAGTGAGCCTCTGGTTACAGAATTGCAGAAAGTAAATGTGTTTGAGGGCATCTGGAGCAGAGTCAGAATTTTGCTTACTACCCTGAAAAAGCATGGGTCATATGAAAAAGGCCAAATGACTGAAATAAAACCCCACAGCCCTAAATGGAATTTCTGAGTGCAATTCCTCCATTTTCCTCTAGATAGCAGAGCAGCCTGCAGAATCAAACCAGTGGATACTTTGTCTTTAATAGCCCACCTGCAATTGACCTGAGGCCAGTGTTATCATTTCACACTCACCCAGTTCAGTGGCAGGAGGTGCAGTCTAATCTGATTTGGAATCACCTTTCAATTTAACCTTTTTTATTTTTAGTTATCACAGACTATCTTCTTTTTTTAATGTGTGCGTGTTTGTGTGTTTGTGTGTTTAACAGTAATGCTGAGGAAAGTGTGTTGGAGTAGCATCTCATTACCTAAATAACAATTACCCATAAATTCCTCCCCATCTGTAAACCAACACTTAGCAATGCACAGAATGTATGTGAGTGTGCGTGTGTGTGTGTGTCTGTGCACGGTTAAGGCTTTGATCAACACTGTAGCCATATGTTAGAGTGCATGTGAGTGTGGGGTGGGTGGGAGTTCTGTGGCTTTTTCCACTTTTATTGAGATCCTACTGATCCACACATACTCACTCTCTATCTCTCTCTCCCTCTCACTCTCTCACACACACATTAAAGTCCACATTGAAAACGATCCATGCTCCACCCTCTACAGTTGGGCTTCCACTGATGGACAGACTTAAGAGGGGCTGATAGACTGGAGCAACTGATGAGAACAGAATATGGGTTTCTAATAAAGTGACCAGTGAGCAAAAGCACAAGGTGGGTGGTTACAATAAAGTGGCCACTGAGTGATAGTACAGGGAGGGTGTTTCCAAAAGTGGAATTTGAAGTGTTTCTATTGGTCCATTCATCCTGAATGTGTAAACTGCATTCTGATGTTTTCATATTATGCAAATATTAGTGATCATGTTTTAAGCTTTTGAAAGCCAGTGTGTCTTACCGCTGCTGGTGTCTCCGATACTACAGTGTTTTCCGCTCCAGTACCACAGCAGCAGGGTGGCGTCTCTAGAGCCCGACAGGACGTAGCAGTCACCTCCAATATATGACTCACTCCGCACCAAACATGTCACCACGTCACGGTGACCAAACACAATCTGCACCAGCTTACCTACAAACACACAAGCACACACACATATACACGTTACAAAACATAGAACAAATATCTTTTTTTTTCTAGCAAGATTCTTAAGTACCTGTGATGCAAATTATTCTTTAATTCCTCTCTGTGCACTGTAGGCACCACTGGGCTAATAACTCCACTAGTAGGCACTGTAGGCATTGTTGGGCTAATAACTCCACTAGTGGGCACTGTAGGCATTGTTGGGCTAATAACTCCACTAGTGGGCACTGTAGGCATCGTTGGGCTAATAACTCCACTAGTGGGCACTGTAGGGCT
>JBBJLR010117354.1:0-20080 GCA_037577145.1 Brachypetersius gabonensis | reverse complement strand
TCTCTCTCTCTCTCTCTCTCTCTCTCTCTCTCTCTCTCTCTCTCTCTCTCTCTCTCTCTCTCTCTCTCTCTCTAGTCTACAGGAGCGAGTCATTCAGTCCGTGCAAACGTCCAGCACGTTCTCCACCTCTTGAAGCAACACAACCGTCAGCTCTGTAACGACCGTGTGCTCAGTGAGACGCCCCTAACCAATGGGAAAGGGTTATCAGAGCATCACTCGAGCAGCAGCTCCTCCTCTACATCGTCCTCTAACGAGGAGCTCTCAGACCTGCTGCTGGCCCTGCAGGACGAGTTTGGGACCATGAGCTTGTAAGTATGTGTTCCATCGAAATAAAATTAAAGTACACATGAATAAAATTAGCGTTCATACACGTTTAAAAAAAGTTTATATTTTATATTTAATACGTTTTTAAATACGTCTCTGCTAGGGGTGGGCGATGTGGCCAACATATAATTTTTTTCTGGTTAAATCACAATTCCGATTTTATCATGGTATTAATTTAGATTTTTCTATTCTTACTGAAGTTACGGAACAGTACAACCAAACTATTTTCCTTTGTAAAAAATATATTCCTAAAGAACTAAACATCATTTAGGCCAAATAACATTTCTGAACAGATTATAATCAATTTTGCCAAAATGTTAAAGATAAATAAATGCTTAATATGTCTTCCAACGAGAACAAGAACTTTTAAGTGGTAAACAATAAAAATGGCAACTAGTGCAATTCATAAACTATTACTGAATTATTAAACACAGCAATACTGTGTCTAAAATGTGATTGTAAAAAAAAAAAAAACCCCATCAACTTAAGGACATGTTTATCCAGCATCGTTTTTAAGCATTTATCAGAACTGCAATAGATAGATGGAATTTAATACTCAAAGAGCCATTCGGACCCAGTTTCCACAAAAGAGAAAACACTGCATATCCTTTTTGACATCTGAAATGAAGAGAACACTGCATATATTGTTTTTCACTTTTATGCTATGTATAAAAAAACTAGGCTAGTGTGTTGGTTGTGAAATTTTATTTATTTAAAGAAAACATTTTGAAAATGTAGAACCTCAAAAAATTATACACATTGTATTTTAATAAGATTGCAATAATCTTCAAATTCTGAACAACAATAATACAAAAAAAGATGAATAAAAATAAAATACAGTTAACACCTTGAATGGCTGACCGTGTCAATTGGCGTAATTTCATCAGAATCGCGTGTACTGGCCTGTTGGAGCAGTGAGCATGTTCTGTAAGAGACATATGGGTGTACACATGTATTTTTAAACTTTTTTTTTTGCTGTTTTATACTGTTGTGCTTGAGAGACACCATCAACCGTAATCAAATTCCTTGTATGTGTCATTTACACACTTGTCCAGTAAACGTGATGTGGCGACTGCCAGTTATAGGTATAGTCATTCTAGTGTCGTCAGTACATAGATCGTCTTTTTGATCCCATATCGTCATATCGCCCACCGCTAGTCTCTGCACACACTTTGCACAACCATGTTTGTCATGTATCACTGAAAAGCTGACACCAATCAACCACATCATTAAAACCTCACAAGACCTCTGAAGGTGTGATGTGGTATCTGCCCCAAGATATTAGTAGCAGATTTTTATTTATTTTTTTTACATCCTGTTAGTCGTGAGGTGGGGCGTAAATGGAACAATGTTTGTGTGGCAAGGCCCTTTATCTGCTGAAAAAGGGAATACTGTTTGATACTGTTTGATATCGGTCTGCAGCAGTGTTTAGGTAGGTGGTTCATGTTAAAGTAATACATGAATGCAGGAATAGATGAACCGAGGTTTCTTAGCAGAATACTGTCCACCAGCTTACCTTCTTTCCGTAGTGCATCTTGGTTTTGTCTCTTCAGATAAGCAACACACATGCACCTGGCCATCCACATGAAGTAAAAGAAAGCATGCTGTGCTAAACTAGGCCATCTTTTTCTCTACCGTTGCTCCATGGTCCAGTTCTGATGCTCACGTGCCCATTGAAAGCCCTTTCTTTGATGGACAGGGTCAGCACGGACACGCCTGTAGGCACTCTTTTATAAAAAGCTGTGATGTTCAGACACCTTTCTGTCAAAGCCACTGAACATTTTCAGCAGTTTGTGCTGCAGGCACACTCTTCTGTGTACTCTATTTTATACCACTGTTCCTGATGTTTATCCCTCAGCAGTTTAACAAGTATCACATTTTGCTCTGTTGTTAGTCCCTAAACAGGCCTTGCCTGTAAAGTGTCCATATTTGAGGAATGTTCATTGTTCTTGATGCATTTCCTGATACCAATTTATTTACTTGTGTTTTGTGTGTGAGAGCGTCAGTCCAGCAGATACAATATGAACAGCAGTGTTTGTTTGTGAGGGTACGCGTGCTACATGCTACATGCATCATTGTTTTTAACACCAGTTGTAGATACTGTGAGTGAGTTAAGTGTGTGTGTGTTTCAGTGAGCATCAGGAACTGGCTAAGCAGATCCAGGCGTGCCGGTCGGACCGATTAAGGCAAGATCTGGAGAGAGAGATGGAGAACATGGTGAAGAAGATGGAGGGAAAAGGAGAGCAGATCGCCAAAGTCCGACGGCACCAAGCAGTGGTTCGTTTAGTTTCCCTGTGCACCAGATTCCTATAACTAGACTAAACCTAGACCAAGAATAGACATAATTTTCACTACTAATTCTTGACTGACATTATAGGTAGTAAAGCTATGTTTAAAGTTTATGTAGCCTTTTAGTAGTAGTAGTATTATATTTAAAGATTTTTGTCCTTAACCATTTCTAGTGTTCTACAGTGTCTGTACTGTAGTTTTATATGGGTTTTCCACTGACTGGTACCAGCTCAGTTCGGTTCAACTGTGCTCACTTTTTTTGCTTTTTCATAACTAAAATCTGGTACTTGCTACCATTCTTGGTACCACTTTGGACGAGGTTCCAAGCATGCTGAACTGATACTAATTTATGACATGTACATATTGGAGGTTACTGATTGGCGGTCGCTATTGATTGTTTCGTCAGTGTTGTTGACTACTCATGATGCTTGTCCGGAACAGGCATTATTTCATCAGAGCTAGCCCGAGTTAGCCTGGCAGCAAACAGGTAATGTTATTCTAACAGAGATTATTTAGCAGCATGGCTAACACCAGTTAAGAAAATCTTGCATCTCAAAACAAACCCTGCATAACACTGATTAACACTTAATGTCTTAATTTAAAGCAGTTAATTAATTACTGCTTATTCATTCTGGGGATTGAAAAAACTAGAAAATGTTGTGAATTCGAGCCGTTAGCTAAGCTACTTAACATGCATGGCCAGACCATGCACCACAGACATCACGCCTAATTTTTCTTTCTCGTTATAAAGTGCTATAAAGTGGCTTTTTTAATGCTGTATTCATTTTCCTGGTTCAGAACTGAATTATGAAGGGACTTTGGTGGCTCACAATGAAACCTGTTAGAGGTTCTCCTTCTTGTATTTTGAGCTTTGTGGTCAATAACACATATTTTCGTTCCAGTCGAGTATTTTTTCCACTGTACATTGCTAGAACGTTTAGTGAGATACTTCTCCGAATGTTTGGTCACTATAGCAACCAGTTACATGAAGGCAATACTTTAATTGTAGTGGAAAACTGTTGGTCCGAAACCAAACTGTGAACAGAGTAGAACCAAACTGAGCTGGTACCAGTAGGTGGAGAATCCACTTAAGTGTAACAATTTAACGAATGTTCAGAATAGGTATTCTCTCTCTCTCTCTCTCTCTCTCTCTCTCTCTCTCTCTCTCTCTCTCTCTCTCTCTCTCTCTTTCTCTTTCTCTCTCTCTCTCTCTTTCTTTCTCTCTCTCACTCAATCACTCACTCACTCATTCACTCTCTTACTATCTCATTCTCACACATACACCTGCATGCTCACACAGGTGGAGAAGCTGAAGAAGCAGTCTCGTTGGCGGAGTCCTGGTGGCGGCAAGGTGAAGGTCACGACCACGGTGAGCAGCCGCCCGGTTGAGCCGGTGAAGTTGAAGCCCAAGTCGGGGGGTTGTAGTAAAGACAGCCTGCGTCTGCTCCAGGATATGCGCTCCCTGCAGACGTCCTTACGCTCTGACCAGGTGTCCTGGGACTACTAAAACTCAGCCATACCCTCCAACTACAGAATACAGCCACAGTTTAGGTGGCTGCTCCTTACCAGACAAACTCTTTCTGCTCATAGTGAGCTCAACCTGTGGACATACCTAATTGTTCTGAGCACAGTTCCAATACAACCCCCAAAGTTCATTCTGGATCATTACTGCTGTCTTTTGGAATCTTCTGACTGTTTGTGTGATGGTTTCTGTGATATAGGGTTTGTTGTTTGTATTGAGACATTGACGTTTGCAATACCGATGTTGCTGAAAACTGCAATATGCAAATGAACCCTCTATCTAATCAGTGTTTTTCTATAATAAGCTTTGAGCATCCTGACAGCTCTAGATGAGTATTTTTGTTGGTGTTTAGAATTAGAATATTTTTGTAATCCCACCAAACCGGGCAGTCTTTCACCAGGTGTCATTGATGGAAAGGCTTCAGTTGAAAAACAATGTTTGGTACGTTACATAATATTACATTTGCCTATGATCTGTCTACATTTTAGTTTGCTATTTGAATGCTAAATTTGGAATCTGCAGGTCATTATATTGCTGTGTTCAATTGGAATGTTTTCCACTAGGGGGAGCCATTTAGAATGATTGTATGCCTATTTCGTACTCTCACATACATGGTTACAGAATATATAATGCTATAAATTGTGTATATGATTACTTGAATATTTCTCAAAACTGTCACTGGATTAGTAATATAATTATTAGAAACAATATTACACTGGTCACAATCACGAAATTTTAGCCAGCAATTATTCATTCCAATTAACAGTACAATTCAACTATTTTAACCCTATCAGCAGGCCTAGTCCTAAGTACTTCATCAGCCGCTTCAGGGGATTAAACCTTTTGCACATGAGCGAAATGGAAGGTTTAGATAATCTCTTCATCCCACCAAGAGTGCAGCAAATTTAAGATTACCCACAAGATTAGCAGCCCTGTGTGCAACATGTTTGACTGGTGCTAAAGAACCTGGTTGGCTTCACTTACTTTGGGGTGCTTTCCTCCTAGTGGCTAATCTGGCTTTGGAGTTAACATTGGTCAGATATTTTTATTAATATAATCCAATCAAAAATATTTTTAAATATTAAAAACGTAAAGAAAAATCTTGGCTGAACTGGGATAGCTGCTGATAAAGATCTGTTGATAATGACATTCCTGGTCCCGCATTATTGTAAACCTGCACAAAACAGGGTCTTCTCATAACATGTCTGGAGCAGATATTTAACTAAAACTACTTGTGACTGTAACTTGTATGTGCAAAAATTCTTTAACATTAAAATATTTATGGAGAGAGAGTGAGACATACATATTTTTGGCCATGGAGTAGTAGGTTTGTTTTCAACCCCCCAAAAAATTCCAGTCATCTTTACCATCCAAATCAAACTAAAGGGTTTGCAATGCTGATAGCAGTTTCAGGCTTGGTCTGGCGGAGTGTGGTTTCTCAGTAGCGTTGCAGTGCTTGTGTTGGGTAGATTGGGTCGAATTTTGATTTGGTGTGATGCTGTGAAAGCTTAGCTAAGGTAGTTCATAATTTGGGCCAGAATTTTCCATAGTGGTGAAAATTGAGCCCATTCTCTGGGCAGTAAACTTCATACAAACAGCAATACAATGCATAGGAGCTCCAGGGAGTGTCGGGTCATCATCCATGAATACAACTGCCACGGGAAGTTATGTTTTTCCTTTTTTGTAACTGCTCATTGATAATCCTGGTCCTTGCTGTGCTGTCTCAATGATTGTTTTTTTTCCCTGTGAAATCCAGCTTGATACCATCATGTTGACGTTTGTGTGGAAAATGAGATATGGCTATAATTTAAGCCCGGGTTTAAACCCAGGTTTAAACTCCCCGGCCTGTGGTTTAGTCGGTCATCAGTTTAAAAATAATTCAAGACAATCAACTGAAATGTAACCAGTATGGAAAATGTGTGCATAGACCGAGACATAGGTGTTTACTCATGAGTGGATGTGTGCGATGCCTTAACTGGTGGTCTGCTGCTGCTTTAGGCTGCATTCACTAGGACCTTTAGGTGTCTCTTGGTATTGATTTGAATTAAATACATCAATAGAAGTACACAGAGAAATTCATATGTATGATAGAGTTGAGCTTTTGACACACACTTATGGACACTTGCATAAAACATCGTAAGTGGATTTTCCTATATGTGAGCTAAGAAAAGTTAAATACATCTATAATTCTAAAAGTTTTTGACAGTTACTAAATTAAAAATGTAAATTTTCAGCTTTAAATCGATCTCAGAAACAGGTAACGCAAGATGTTTTATGTAAGCAGTACCTTTGTCTTAGGAATGCAGCGTTAAGCTTAGGTTTGAAATAAAACTGTTTTTTTTTGGGTTTTTTTTTTAAATAAAGTATTTATTTTTGCCTTTAAAACATCTGGCATTTTGAATGAAATGCATTTTGAATGAAAATTCCAAACTTGTTTATTCAATGATCACTTTATTTAGATAAAGTCACCCTCATTTTTTTTTTTCCTACCATATCTTTCCCCATTTTCACTGACAAGTTTTAATTTATTGACACAATCCAACCTGTACAATATCTACACAGGTATTGTAAGTCAGTATACACCTGAGGCAACGACGACCCATAGAACCAACACTTCACCCTCACTACAAAATAGAAATGAAATGAAACAAAATTACCTACTTAAGTCCAAAATGTTTCTGGATTGGGTTCTTATTCTTCTGTTGACTTTTTTTTTTCCTTTGGATGGTTCGTGTATAAAAGTGGGGGTATATATATAATATATACAGCCATGGGGGAAAAAATGAGACTACTAATGCTTTTTTTCTGTTCACTGTACAATTTGCAGCAGTGAGTGTGTGCAAAATGCACAGGTTGCTATTCTTTTTTGAACTATTGCAGTGTGAGCTGTGTAAACAATAAGAAATACCTCCATATGTATTGTATGTGCTGTGAAAACATTTTGGATTTGTTTGGAATTTTGAATCAAGTGTGGCCAATAGTGTATAAATAGTGACCTGCGCATTTTACACAGACACACTCACACAAATTGGGGGAAAAAAAAAAAATCTAATTTTTTGCTATGGTTGTTTATACATAAATGCACTACCATAACTTTATGCTATACATTTTTTATCTGTAATTATCTGTGTACAGCATTTTATTTTCAAATATCAGGCATTCTGAATGTTACATTTCTAATAAATTAATTCAGAATGTTAAATTTTTTTAATTTAATTTTAAATTTTAAATTGAGTGTTAACTAGAACTCAATACATCTCGTAAACTCAGAAATCTACATACAAAGCTTGCTACTAATTAACGGAAAGCTATGAAACTGCACATAACTAGCATATCAGATTCATTTTATACTTTTTAAAAAACAGTTCGTTAACATTTCTGAAAACATTGACTTGCATATTGCACATAATCCAAACTTTTGAATGGTAGTGGGATTTTTTTTATCCAGTTTAACTTGTTATAGCGTAATGCAAGTGTTACCAGTTGTCATTTTTCAAAATGTTTGTACTATGAATTTTTTTTGTTAATTTATTTATTTTTATACAAATTTATGTGAAATGAATCAGAAAGGCCTTTGGGTCCCTAAATCTAAGACAAAATGACCATATCGATAGTAAAGAAAGACAAACACGGCAGTTAAATACTAACTGTTAAAATAGATAAAATAATGGAATTTCTTTTCCTTTCATCTTTTAATTACATGGAATAGAGAAAGTTTCTTTTGATCCATATTTACATATTCATAAGTCAGAAAGTCGTTTAGGAGAACGAAGGGTTCGGCAAAGTTGAAGGGTTGGCACAGGAGAACATTTTTGTTTAGAACAGAAGAGGAAAAAAACCAGGATTCATTGCCACAATATGCACACAAACTCGAAAATATATTTGTCAAAGTATGTGTAAAAAGTAATAATTTAAAAACATTATTTACACATTGGAACATAGTCGGTAATGCAAGTATGGTGTATTGCACAATAGATCGAAGGGAAAATAATGTTTGAAATACAGCAGAAATGAAAAAGATATGCTTTAAGAAAGCATCAAAACAAAGATCGGAGTCAACTGCCAGCATTTACATATATTTTCATAGAGCTACCTGGATCCAATACAGTAGAAATCAATCAAAAAATGAATTTACTTAAGCCAGAAACGGGTCAGATTCCTGAAGAAGAGTCTAAAAACCATGCATTCTTAAGCCAGCATGATCTCAGTCTACTCTTGTCCTAAACTTCACCATTGACTGGGATTGTTCACTGAAAGTTTATTGCTCTTAAAGACTAGGGATCCTCTCATTTGATTCTTTGAACTTCACATCCAACCAAAAGTGGCTCCTCTGTGGCATCGTTCAAGAAAACCCCTTGTTTTTAAGAGCGTAGGTGTGTCTACAAAGCCATCCCTGCATGACGTTTAAAGAATATGGCTCATGCTGAAAGTTTTTGGCCAGTGTTCAGTGCTTGGAGGTGGTTTCTGTGTTCTGGCTTGGAGATACAGTAGTCACATTGCGCATGGAAAGCTGTGGTGATGGCCATGTTGGAAGAGGTGAGAAAGTGAACACCCATCATCACTTGCCGCTCAGACTGTGTGGACAGACTGTGTCTGGAGTCCAAAAAAGGGACTACAGCAAATTCAGTTATTGGAGCTTAACATTTTATCCAAATGGTCCTGCATTTTACATCAAAAGGTTGCATTAAATCTGAGTTCAAAAACTAAATTTGACCAGTAAGGCCAAACAGGGGTTCTTTTGTGTGTCAATTCGTCTTCTTGTCCACTTGCAAAGTGTAAAGAGAGCCTAGAATAATGGCAAAAATGAGAAAGTATTGGTAAACTGCTAAGAAATTTTAGATGAAATACTAACTCCAGGGGCGTCGGAAGCATTTCACGGTGGGGGAGTCTGGAACCTTAGGGGTGGGGGTGGTGATAGCTGTAGCGTATTGTTTAAAGGGGGTGTTATTCCATTAACATACTTTAATTTTCCCCCTCACATCTTCTTCTGTCTGGGCCTGCTGTATCCAGCATGGCAAGCGTATTCACTTTAACACCTGTGCAAACATGGCAGGACATGCAGTGGATATGTATCCACATAGCCTCAGAGCTTATATAATGTCTGTTTTCATACAGTGTTTATTTCACTTCTTTACAACCACTCAGGAAGGCAACACTTGCTTGATAAGGCAAATCCATATTTATACATATTCTGCCAGCCTGAGAAATAAAACCTCTTCCTGCGCTTTGAAGAGCCCTTAAAGCTCCTCCGCGAACGTGATCAGGAACGTCCGGGCAGTGTCGGACATCCCTTGTAGCCAAATGCTGCAGAATTCCCACCAGGTTTACATTTGCGGAGGTTCCACTGAGTGGAACATGGACACAAATACCTAGCAATAAAAGATAGGCTTGTTGCAATTGGGTCAGTCACAACAAACACCACATGCTAAGCAGTGTTTAAAGTGGACACTACCGGTGATGTTTTTGGTGTTACAGAAGAACAGCTCATGTTAATATACATTTATCAATTTCAGGTTTGCATTAAAGTAACTACAGGAAATTACATAGGATTACACTTGCGTAATTGCATGTAATGACATCATATGCAGTGTACTTGCACTATGGTACACACTTCTTAGGGGCAGTTTTATAAAGGCCCTTACTTTTAGGCCAGTTGGAAGTCTCAAAATTCCTCAGATTGATATACACTGATAATCAACAATTCATGCAAATGACCAAAATTCAACTTTAATTCAAAATTCTAAAATTCTAGTTAAAAATACTTTTCAGATATTTAGGCCAATACGTATGTTTTGCATGACTCTCCTCTAAAAAGTAATGATAACGCATGGCCATGCATAGTTGCATTGCATAAGACACATTGTCTTTATTGCAAGAGAGCAACACGGTGTGAGTTTTCTCAAGACATCCTTTGACCTCATGTACTTTGGTGAGGCAATACCTAATCACACAAATGTTTCATTGCGTCTAAGCAGGGAAAATGGGATTTAGGTCAGTGGGTACCAAGCCTAGGATGGGATACATGAATCGCAAGAATTTGTTGCAACTGACCCAGCTATCGTGAAAACGGAGCAGCTTCTAAAATAAATAATAATAATAATAATAATAATAATAATAGTAGTAGCAGTAGTCATAATAATAATAATAATAATAATAATAAAGGGAACAGAGGAAGTGGCACTTCTGAAAACCCCCTGTCAAATTACATTGTTGACTGAAAACGAGTCCGCATCCTCGATAGTGAACAAACATAAATACAGCTTTTGTTTTCTGAACTTTTAGCGCCCTTTCTATTAATTTGAGTTCAACACAAAACATAAAATGTAAAATGTACCTTAACGTATTCGCAGGCCACATTTTATATTTAAGGCCATATTCAATTTTACATTTCCCCCCCAACACATTCAGAAAAAAAAGGAACTGTACAGTGAAAAATGTCAAAGTATCTCTGTAGCAGGTATGTGCTTATTTTTACTTAAAAATATGTCCTTTCACCAGGGGGGTGCCAAAACTTTTGCATAAGACTTAAATGTGTGATAGTGTGTTCAATTATAGGTTAATAAGCTCATTTAAGCTAATAAAACTAGCTTCATCCGTTGCTATTAGGGGACGATGTGGGAGTCCTAGATGGTCTCATATGGGGCGATGGCTTGATTGTCTTAACATTTTTTTTTTCCGACAACATGGTTGCAGTAACAAAGAAAAATATAAATAAAAAAAACAGTATGTCTGCCTGTAAAACTGACTGCTAGCTAGCAACGACATTTCTATATGAAAAAAGTTGTCCTAATATTTTAAATGTCTTTTTTTAAGCTAAATCCACCTTTATACAGTTTTATAAATATTTAGAGGCAATTTTTGATGATGTTCACAGGAGGACAGCATATAAAATTAAAATGTGCACAAGGCTTTGTTCAGCTATCGAAAGAAATGTAACTTTACATTTTTTTTTGTTTTTTCCGAAAAGAAAAAAAAACCCAACAAAATTGAAAAAACCATGAGGCTACACACCATCACTGGAGGAGCAAAATGTTCTTTGCACACGAATGGTTTGAATGGCCAGTAATGACATCATTAGCTGCAGCATATCAGCCCTGCTCACAAGCTCCAGTGTTTTAACTCTGCGGTCCCGCCGGGCTCCCTTCTCCAAGAAGCGACCCTCAGTGGCGACGGCGGAAAGGAGAAATTTCTACCTGTTTCCAGAGCGAATCATCAGTGAGCGATTTCGTTTGTGATCTCACCGGTCAGCAGGATGACCTCTTGGGAGTCACTGGTCTCTCTTGCCGCACTCGTCCTCCAGGCAGCCGTTCATACGGTGGACGTCATCCCCGAAGGCGCCCTGGGCCTGCATCAGTTCGTACTCCTCGTCCAGGAAGTCCAGGGAGTTGTTGCTGGGTAAGCCCCGTATGGTGAACTTGTGTGAGACTTTGGACCACTGCTCACGGTTGGCCGCCACACGCTCATAAAGTTCGGTCGACCGGGGAAAGATCTCCTGCAGGAGCCTGATGTTCCAAAATGTAAAAAAAAAAAAAAAAGTTACGGAATATCAGAAAACATACTGTATTAAGGTCATTAGTAACTGCATAATTGTAGTGTTTAATAATAATTATATATTTTTTTATTATTAGATTGGTGAAAGGGGTGAAAATTTTCATCTAATAGGACATTTTTAACTACTTATTATTTACAGCTACCATCAGTCCTCCATTAAATCCTTCATTAAATCCACACTTATTATTGAAAATTACATTTATGGCATTTGGCAGGCACCCTTATCCAGAGTGAAGAGCTGTTACCAGAAGTAGCTGAGGGTTAAGTGTCTTTCTTAAGGACACAACGGTAGAAACTGGGGTTCAAACCTGCAACTTTGTGGTCAACAGGTTCACAAACAAGTGTTTTACCTGCTAGACCACCACCACACCAAATGAGACACGACAGCATTCCTGAGATTTTGTTTTTAATTCATTAGGAGCGGAGACTCACTTGTAGATGGGCATTGCAATGTGCTCCATGAAGCTGATCTGTAATTCGGGGATGTAAGCCTTCTCCCTGTCCATCATCTCACTGGGCCTGTTCCCCATCGCTTTCTCCTACACACATGAGAAAGGAAACATGAGGCAACCATTTGTGTATCAAAAATATCCTCAAAAATAAAATGCAGTGTACCATCATATACAAGGTCTGAGTACATTAAATGTCTAGCAGACTCCTGTTCATCCAGAATTATTAAGCATTTACACATGAGTTTCTCCCTCCTCTGCTGCAATAACAGGCCACTGGAATTATCATCTGCCATTAATTACCCAGTAACTGCCATTAATTACTAATGACTAGTAAAAATCAAGTACATAAGTCAAATGCTTTATTATGTTAAACCCAATATAATGTTTTTCATATTATATTTTATTATATTAAATGGCATTGTATAATATTATATTACTATATGTATCTTTCATATACTTAGGAAGGCTAGTAGGAAAGCTCAGGCACAGGTAGAAGAGAATGCAAGAGCGGGCACACAGAGCGGGCACACACACACACACACACACACACACACACACGTACCAAATCACCCTGAGAGAAGAACTCTTTGTAGATCAGTTCCTGGAAACACAAAAAAAAGAAAATTAAGATTCAAGGCTATTCAAGTTTCTGGGAAGCCCAAAGAACTGAACTGAATTGAAAGAACGAGTGTGTCGTGGCAGCTTTGCATGCTGGATCTGAAATGAAAGTGTGCAACAGTACTTTATCTTTTCTAACTTTATCTCACAGCCCTGTTTATTAAGTCACTTTATTTTACGTGAGGAAAAGAATTTGACCCCTTGAACTGGAGTGTTATCAATTTAACAAATTTAACATTCAGAAATATTATTCAGTATATTATTCACTCACTAGTATGATTCATTCTGAAACTGCTATGAATTATTCAGGAACTATAGCAATTTATTTAACAACTGTGGTGATTTATTCAGTATCTATTCTGGATTATTTAGTATCTACTATGAATGATTCAGCTATGAAAAATACAGTAGCTATGAACTACTATTATTAATTCTGAAATTACTATGAATTATTGAGTGACTGACTGATTGACTGCTGAGAATTACCCAGCACCTACTATGAATTACCCAGTAATTGCTATTAAACAAATAAGCAGGTTATGTCAGGAACCAGAAGGAGTTTAATGGGTTCAAAACATTGTAAAAAATGTGTTTAGTACTTTGTTGCAAATTCTCTGCAGTTAAATCTTCAGATCAGCAAATGCAGGATGTCCTTGTTTGTGATCCGTCTATAATAGGGCTGCACAATATATTGCAAATTTACGGTCATCACGATATCAACATGTGCAATATCCATATCGCAAAAGACTGACTGAACTGCAATAAATGGTGTTTTTCCAAAACTCTTCACCCAGAGCCACAGAGAAGAGGGCTTATGTTTGGTTTTTTTTGGCTAAGTACTAACTATAATTTAAATTATGTTTACATTTATTTAAGATTTAAAATTATTTTTAAAAAAAACATTGTTCAATGGTTCAAATGTTTTATGGGAGGCATTAAAATGCTCTGTTTAAGTAAATTCTTTAAAAAAAAAAACCCAAGCAAGTTGGAATGGAAAATTGCGTTTAATTTTTTTTCTGCATAGATTAGTCAGCGTCTGGAGCCAATGTTACCAGCAAATCCAAAGCAGAAAAACATAAACACTATAAAGGCTAAGTTTTTACTTACTTATCGCATGCACAACACTCAACAACATTATCGCATATTGCATGTTTTCCTAATATCGTGCAGCCCTTGTCTATTCTATAAATTATTCCAAAACTGAATTGATCAGCTACTACCATGAATTACTCAGTATCTACTATGAATGGATTAATAAGTGATATGACTTATTCTTTGACTTACTCTAAATTATTCTCTGACTTACTCTGAATTATTCTCTGACTTATCAGCATCTACTGTGACTTCCACATTAATTATGATTGTTTAATTAGGAATGAAGTGTTCAGCAACTACTATGAATAACGTTAAATTAAGACGCTGTATGTAGCCTACATGGTGACAAGTAAAGAAACATCAACATTTCTCACAGCGATCTTTCTGGTGGTCTTCCAGCCCTTGGTCTGGTCAGAGAGGTCACATGAAGTCATCAACAGGCACAAGAGTAGACTGTGGTGCGTCTGGCTTCTGGGATTATACCCAACTACAGAGGCACAGGGAAGAAGTAAGTCTCCATAACAGTAACACAGCACTGCTCCGAGGCTGTTCCAAGGTTTTCCTAAATCTGGAGCTGTGGAAAACACAGCCTTGTTCTCCAAATCTCCTACCTACCTTACCACATAGATCACCCATGCATCACACGTCAATTTCTGACCACAGTGGACCACATATTATTTGGGTGAAGGAGTTTTTCAGCTCAGAACTAACACTGACCTGGCAGCAGCATAGCAGTGTCTGGTGCTGATAAAGTTTTGCATTACAGACATTTTATATGTACCTGCAAAAGGTACTTATTTCTTTTACTACTTCACTACTTTCATTCTTTCTTTTTAAGTGTTATTTTACTTTGCAGACTGTGATGGGCCCAAGAATTTCATTACTGGTAATGATGCTCCATTGTTTTTTGTATGTGACAATTAATATCATGGGCACTACTTGAGATGGATAGTGGCTCTGTGGGGCTTTCAAATATTGTGGCCAGTGGGAGGAAAGCATCAGTCTCTCTATCTCTCTCTCTCTCTCTCTTACCTTGTGCCATCTTCTGCAGGTCTTTGAAGATGCGGAGGTGGTGGGCCAGATCAGTGGCCAAAATGATTTCCCTCATCAGGTCCAGCATCCTTTGATAGTCCTGACAACCAGAGTTAGACACACTGCAAACTTCAGACCGAAGGAGGACACTTTGAAATGTATATATATTACACATTTTATATATGTATATTGTGTAAACACTGTGTAAACATTTCTTTATAACTGGAACAATAGAAAAGGTCCAACAAGTATAATCTTGTTAGGTATAATATTAAAACATTAATGTCATTATTTTTTTTTATACACCATTAATGCAACATCCTGTTCTAATCCTGCCATTTACAGCACTGCATGATAAAATAAACAATGGCATTAATAACAGTACCATCAAAAATAAGCTACATAATAATGTTTAAGAATGTCATACCTTTCTGGAGAATTTCTCGAAGATGTTGCAACCGTGTGTGTTGAGGATGGCGATGGCCTGAGCAAAGTGATGCCGCTGTTCACACACACACACACACACATACACATGGTTACCCACAAATAAGAGCAAAATCCATGAAGAAATAAAGTGGACACCAGACATGCCACTCGGGGGCAGCAGAGTTCAATTAATAAAATTTTGCAATGGCTTTGAAACCGCCAGAGCACCAGTGAACAAATCATCATTTGGACCCTTAGACATAGACATTAGACAAAAGACAATATAACGCTTCTTTATAAATATAATGATACAGGCCTTTGAAACACTGATATGACAGAATACTGCAATTTGCAAATGAACATTTTAGCCAATCAAAGTGTTCTGCTACACAGAATTTCTGGTTGCACTAAAATCTGCACTAATATACTGCAGCTTATTGAGGCTATGTTTATAAAAAAAAATGCAATATGGCCTAATGCTAATATGCTAAGTGTGCTATTTATAAATAAAAAAACAATGACAAAAGTAACTGCAATGACACATGAAACTGATCCATCGTTTCAGGACTGTTCAGGACAAAACCAAAAAAACAAGCACAAAATCTTGGGGTTCTACCAGAATCAGAGCTTCGCTCTCCACATAAAAGCGATCCCCAGAACAGCCGTCTGTTAAAGGCTCAATACAGACACGGAGAAAAACGTGAAACGCAAACGTGAAACGCAAAATCTGAAACGCAAAGGTTTTAACAAGGACCAAGAGAACTGAGCACGTTACTTCAGATCTATAATGTTTACACCTATATTTTTGCTAGTAGTCCATAAGTCAGGATAAGTACATCTCATACGTTTAAAGACTACGGACTAGCTCCTTACCAAAGCCCTTATCAAGTGTTAGAGGTGAGATATGGGATGACATCATGTGGACTGGGTGCGATCTCATCCAGGTTGTGTACTGGAGGAAGGGTTGGTGATAATTTATACCTGATTATGACCCTTTGTGTGATCAGTGTCATCAAACTATTGCAGACTTATTGCAGATACACAAATATTCACTGATAGCACCATTTGGGCTTCCTCCTAGTAAGATACACACTAACTCCACTCTGTAAAGTCTTTGTATTTTCTTGCATTATTAGCTAGACCTATTCTCCTAGTCTGGAATCAAAGTTTTCCTCCGTCATTTGACCTCTGCCTGAAGGAAGTGATGAGCTTTACACATTTAGAGTCACTTTCTATAACTGCTTAATCTACACTAGGGTTGCACCCTTTGCTCACACACTCACAACTACCGTCAATTTAGCATCCCCAATTCACCTGAAGCTCATATCTTTGTACTGTGGGAGACCCCGGAGGAAACCCACGCCCCCACAAGCAGAACATGCACAACTCCACACACACACACAAGGCCAAGACCCCCAACCTTGGAGGTGTAAGGCATGACCCTACCCACTGCACTCATTTATTTATTTTACTTGTGAGAGGGTGGCTGCGGGAGGATAATACATCCAGGAGATGTTTAATGTACTACATCATGAGGGAGAAAATGACTGTAAACCCCTGGCACAGATGATAAAATGTTTAATTTTCTGCCAGAGATAGTAGTCATTTCCAGTTCCACCACCAGGATGGACTACATGATACCACCAACCCCCATGAGTAACGGAGGACAAGCACAGCTACGGACGGCTGTGGCATCACCAGTGATCGAATTTCCTAATGACAGAAACAGCTGCGTCACTGAGGACAGGTTTTTTTGGACTTTTTATCATGCTCAACTTACACATTCAGCAGCAAGTGAGAACACGGCTGTGGTTAAACTGGCAAAAACAGTACAGGTTATTCAAGTGAATGGTTCTCTGCAAAGGAATTCAACCATTCCTGATTCTTTAGTACATTTGTAATTCACAGTTGGTGGCATTTTGTCAACACTGTTCAGCCCCAGTTTTAACAGCACGGGTCCAAATCACTGGTGCACCTGCAGCTCATATCCACAATTAGTCTTTCAAGAGTTTATTTCAATTGGAAATAATCTCTTAAATGACAGGTGTTCAGCCCCTGTGCGGTGTAACCTCAATCCTGCCCACCTGATGCAACAAATGAAGGTTTTCAGGGGCTGCTGATGATTGCCGCCAGGTGTGCAGAATTAAGCTTGGAGCTAAACCTCCTCCAGGTTTAATCACAGTGATGCAATTTCATTTATTCCAAATGTCACAATGATATTCATTACAGGTCAAAACAGGTCAAACTATTTGCCTAGTAATTTTTAAAGATGTTGGGTGACTGTCAGAACAGCATCTGTTTTTTTAACTTTTGCATAATTTAAAAGTGCCGATTAACTTTGCGTCAAAATTTCATGCTAAATCTGCTGAATGGATTGACAGAAGTAATAACCTGTAAAATGATCTTTTTTGTTTCTCCAGTAAAATTGCCATTTTGGAAGCACATTTTGCTTCTGACAAGGATGTAATGTTAACTCAACAAAGTGAGGGAAATTCAACATTTTAGAACACTCAGCATTTACACTACCAGTCAAATATTTTGGCACATATACAGCTTTTCTACATTTGTATGTTACTCACTTAATATTCACTTAAAATACAGTCAATACTCTTTGCTAACAAATGAATTAACAGTATGTAAGTATTTGTATTAACCAGAAAAATTGTATTCAACACTACTGGCCTACAAAAATCATCAGATCTGCTTTCCTTTTGTTTTTTCCTGCCCCTTCCACTGGGCCCTCTCCCATGGTTTTTGATTATAGTTCTTCCAGTTATGTTCATATCCCCATAGTAAGTGCTGTTGTGTTTTCTTTTTCATTAGTCTCTGTAAACAGACCATGTGTGCTTTGCATTTGCTTCCCTACATTATTCATCACACACATATACATTACAGCAAGTGAGCTCTCCTGTTGTTGGTTGTGCTTTGGACCAAAGGCCATAACCATGAGCTGTGTAATCTATATACCTATCTCCCAACTGTCTGCCTGTAGGGATTACAGTACAGAAAGATACACGGGTATATATGTATATATAAATGCTTTTCGTCCTTACTCATTATCCATTGCCCACATATACATTATACCAAGTGAACTGGAAAATATATGCATATAACCAGAGATTGACATAAGTGATACGCAAGCCCGAATAGACGTAAGTGGTACGCATAATGCACACCAGCTTTCAGCCGCCACAGCGTAAATGCGTATCTAATTTCTGACTTCATACTGCACGCATAACCCCCCGGACATCCCACACCCCTGGCACAGACACCCTGCCCCGGCGCGTGCAACCCCCAGAACCCCCCCACCAAACTCGCCCACCCCCGACCAAGACCTACGAGTTCCTGTAGGTACTCATTAGAGTAGTATAGTAAAAAATTATGTCAACCCCTGCATATAGCCATGTGTCTGTCTTTAGTGTGTGTGTGTGTGTATGTGTTTACCTCCATAACAGATCCCTCTGAACTGTAAAGGGCTGCCAGAACAGATTGCTGAAAAAAAAGTGTGTACATCAGAGCTCTTTGTCTTTAATGATTTCATGAGAACATTGTCATTAAACAGTAGCTGAAGCTGAAGCTCACATCCTTAGCACTGCACCAGTGAGGATAATGTAGCCAACAAGCAAACCTATATAAGTCATTTAGCATGCTTGTTTGCATCAAATAAATCCAGATTCCAAGACCTTAACCATTGCCCACTAGCCAAATGTTGCTGCAGATGAGCAGATCTAGTGGATGGGTGCACTTACCGAGGCCACCTGGAAAGAGTTATTGGTTCCTCTGTGGTCCAGATCGTGGCACATGCAGGATACAAAGAGAGCTAATATCTCTATGTCCCTGTAGAGGAAAAGGAGAACTTCAGCTGGACCTTATAATTATGTGATAATACATGACAGAACTAGTAGCAGACTAAAAAAAGTACATGGTCATGCTATATATGGCCAAAAGTATCCAGACACACCCCATTTCATGTTGGGGGGGGGGCAGCTTTCTTAATAAAAAAAAACCCAACATGGCTCAGTTAACATTTTACATGAGTAAAATAAAATTCCACATATAATCTGTCAACAGTGTAAATTACTTCACCGTTTCACATTGTTTTTTCTTTTTTACCCTCTATTGCTAACATAGCACACACAGCTAGAATAATCTTCACAAAACCACAATATGATGTGTTGCTCTGGAGTCAACCAATCCTAATACAAGACTCTCAAGTGCCCCCCTCCTTAATGAATTACTTGTAATGTCAACACCATATTTCTTGTATGAGGTCAGCGATAGCTGACTAGAAAATTAGCAGAATGGTCGGTGTGGGTTGAAGGGGAGGCTAATGAGGCTACTGTGGCACTTAAAATCCACAAAGAGGCCAACAAATTGGAAGAGAACGATAAAAAGCCCCCCAGCACTGGACTGTGGAATTCCATTCAGTTACTCTGTTATTAGTTGGAGAGGCGTTGTGATCCAGAATATCATCCAACATCATTATCTAAGTCTCACTCATGCTCTCATGGCTGAATGTAGTCAAGTCCCCACAGCAATGTTCCAACATCTAATGGTCTTGCAGGAAGAAATGAGGCTGTTATTGCAGCAAAGGGAACCCACGCCTCCCAATAATGTAACTGATTTCAGAAGAAACAATGTATGAAAAATTGTCCATATACCTACACATATTGTGTAATTATACTTTAGGGCTGTAGTGAATGTGTGTGTGTGTGTGTGTGTGTGTGTGTGTGTGTGTGTGTGTGTGTGTGTGTGTGTGTGTGTGTGTGTG